>JAVQJD010084711.1:0-17991 GCA_036023655.1 Nannoperca australis | reverse complement strand
GTGCGTGCGTGCGTGCGTGCGTGCGCGCGCGTGTGCGTGTGTGTGCGTGTGCGTGTGTCAAATAAATGGAAGATGTGTAACAATGACGATTCTGTTGTTGAGCAAATATGTTTAAACCTGCCATCTGTTCTGTTCCGTGTCCCAGGCAAGCAATGGACAGTGGTATCAGATGAACGACGCCTCTGTGTCCGTCAGTGACATCAGGTCTGTTCTCAACCAGCAGGCCTATGTCCTTTTCTACATCAAGTGAGTAAACCGCAATAAAAAATAAACCTCTCTTTTTATCTTGTAGAGAAAGTTGTTTTAATGTCACACATAATGAAACAAGTCTCAATCCTTAATATGAAGCATCACTCAATTAACATGGGTAATTTCAAATGTTTCCTATCGTTTATGTCCCTCACTAGGTCCAGCGATGTGACGAAAGCAGGAGACTACAGCCACATGAGCCATAACCCAGGCATCCCCGGTCAGTCGTCTCCACGGCCAGTGGCGATACCACGCATCAACACCACCGTCCACCACAACAACATTGGCTTTATTGGTCCCCAGCTGCCACCACACATGACCAAGGTACTGCAGACTTTCATACATCTAAATACACATTTGAATGCTATCAATATAAGCTATATAGCCAGTGTTTGACCTAGACACTAAAATGTGTCCTTCTTTTTCCTCTTCAGAGCGCTCTCCATGTTAATGGGAATGGATCTTTGAGGGACTATCCAACCGTCTCCAAGCCCAGCACCAGCAGCAGTGTTGTGGGAAAACCTAGCCATGGTCTTGCCTCTTCCGCTTCCTCGTCCTCCATCTCCCACTCAATAAGCCGGCCCACGACGATCCCCGACCACGACAAACGCCAGAAGCTTTCATTCTTCATTGGACAAGGCAAACAGAACCGCCCGTCGTCCTCCTCCTCGTCCTCTTACAGCCAGCCGTCCTCTGCCAGCAGCAGCTCCTCCTCTTCCAGCTCTCTATCCTCCTCACAGTCTACCTCAGACGTCCACTCAGACATTCGCTTTGTCCCGCGTCAGCTTAACCACATTAACGGCATGTCTTGCAGTAACGGGGGTCGTCACTCTGGAGGGAACGGAGCGTCATTCTTGGTGCCGTATGGCCAAGAGTCTTCAGAGGAATCGGACCAAGAGAACTGTGGCACTCTGGATAACGGCCGTTTAGCCAAGACTCACCTCAATGGAAACAATAGAACAGGAGAGGGTTTTGACAAATCCCCTAAATTCACCAACGGAGAGTCGGGAATGCACCACAATGGTAACGGATTAAATGGGTCAGCCCATGGCGTCTCAAAATCCAGTCAAAATGGGCACCACAATGGACACCACAAAGTGAATGGACACAACAACCCTGATAAAGTAAATGCTATGCTTTGTGTTTTTGCCTTCTCTTTATAATATATTAACTTAACTTAATAGCTTTGTGTCTCAATGAATAATCATGTCTTGTTTTTGCTCCTCAGTTCTCTGCCAGTAAGAATGGCAGTTTATCCTGTGTGGCTACTGTTGCTGGTAATGGACTAGACAGTGAACATGGTCAAACAAGGTGAGACTAGCACTCTTAACTTATTGCTCTGTTAAATTTGTATTAAGCAGTTAAAAAAATCTCTTGAGGAACGAGTTTAAAAGGACAAAATGTACTTGGTTGCACAGTTTCTTTTACACTATGCACAGACATTAAAGTGTAATATAAAGCCAATGTTTAAATGCTTGTATATTTTTCCAGCAAAGAGGCACACACGTCTGCCTCATCCCAGGCCAGCTCCTCTCAGAGCATCCACCCTGCTGCCAGTGAGAGCCAGCCCCTCTCTCCTCCTGACACAAGGGCTACAGCTGTGTCTGAACCCCCGCCTCAGCATACAGCATCTTCTGCTGTTAGCTCTCCACCTCCGGCTGCTGCTTCAAAGACCCATTCTGTCACATCTAGAGAACCTGCTTCCTCCTGCCCCGCGGCCTTATCCACCCCGCCGGACTGCTCCCAAAGCACCAACCTTGTGTGGAACTCTGCAGTTCCACACAAGGTTAGCAAAAGTGAGGATGAGGCAGTGGATCTACCACAGACCAGTGGTCCGTCAACAGGGACCGGAGGACGTACAGACGCTAAGGAGCAACACCAGTCCAAGCCCAGTTCTAAAGGCAATGAAGGACAATCTTCCAGAGACAGGGAGAGAGACAGACCATACTCTGACTGGAGCAGAGACAAGGAGAGACATTATAGGGACCGGAGTCAGGAGCGAGAAAGTGACGGTGATCGTTATCGGTACAGACGGAACTACCGAGATCACCACCACCATCGCTCGTACAGGGATCGTTTGCTTCCTCACGACCGTTACTACAAGGACTCGGAGTCCGAGCGTCGCAGGGAGAGGACTCTCCACCACCCTAGGGAGCGCGATCGTGACAGGTGCTCTCACCACTACCACCACTATCACCACCACCGGTCCAGAGAGGACTGGGACCGCGAGCAGAGGGGACACTACCGCGACGAGTCTCACAGTCGCTCTAGGTTGCAGGAGGAGAGTCGAGAATCCCGGGTGGCGAAAGACAAGAGCAACGGCAGGGAGAGGGACTGTAACCCGTCAAAAGAGGAGAGTTCCTCGCCTGCTGCAGTGCCAGAAACCTCCACAAAGTCCAAGGGCTCGCCCACTAGGGCTCGTCTCTCCACTTCGGAATCTGCTCCAAACAGGGAGGATCAAAATCACAAGAGGGCTGCTGATCCTCAGAGCAAGGAGAGGGACGACAGCTCTGAGGCCCGGCGCTCTAAAAAACACAAAAAGAGCAAGAAAAAGAAGAAGTCAAAGGATAAAGAGCGGAACCGTGAGAGCGGGTGAGTAACGCTACCTTTGCCTCCATGCTGCACGACACTTCTGTGTACATTTTGTTTTGCTAGTTCACCTTTTTTTTTTTTTTTTTTCAACCATTCCCCACCAGTTGTACTATCCTCCACTGTAAACTGAATTGAATCATTTTTATTCTCATTCATTAAGAGCTGAAGTGATTAGTCAATCGATCGAAAAATATCTGCAACTCTTGATACTTACTTGAATCAGCAATAATGGTGGAAAATGCAAACCGTTCTCTGGTTCCAACCTCTCAAATCAAAGGATCTGCTGCTTTTCTTTGTCCTATAACATAGAACATTGAATATTTGGGGGGTTTGGACGTTAAGTTGAGAAAACACAAAAAGCCAATTAATCGATAATGGTTATACTCGCAACATTGTTTTAGCTGATTACAAAGCCTGACTCCTCGGTTAGTTTTGGATTTCGTCGTGGGTTGTGAATGATCGTGGGCATGTTTTCCGTCTCCCCCTAGAAGCTCTGATGTGGATTCAGACGGAGCGACTGAAACAAAAAAGAAGAAGAAGAAAACGAGGAGGCAGCGGGACAGCGAGGCCGAGCAGCACAGCCCGGGAGCAGCCCGGAGCCACAAGAACAGAAGCAGCGAGGAGAGGGAGAACCGCAAGCGACATTACCACGACGGCAAGGACACTAAACACGACGACGGTCTCTCGCCAGAAAAACGCCGGCGCACAGACTACGACGCCGACGGCAGGAGTGACCATCTGCTGCCCTCCCACCACACCTCAACCACAAACGGTTCAGCTCACCGCCACCTCAACGGATACGCAGGTATTACAGCGTTGTCACATTCAAAGTCATGAGATAAATGCAGATGTGGAGCGTGTCCATTTACACCGTTGATCTCGTTTTGCAGGAAATGGTTACAGTCAAACCAATGGCGACTCCCACAGATTCTCCGCTGGCTTGAAACACTGACTGTGAGTGGGCTTCCTTTTTAATGACTATCACGGTATGCTCTGGTACAGTCAGTGCTAATAAACAATAGGAACATTCATCATTACTGGCAAATGTTTTAAATCCTAGCTCTGCAAATAGATCATATGGAGGCCTCTTCTTTCTCGTTTCAGACGCATCAACACCATTTTAACAACAACAGCAGAAGAATGACATCAACAACTTTGACGTGGTGCTTCTTCAATGGGAATATTGTATTTTTACCACAACTGAAGTGTTTTAAAAAAAATTTTTTTAAGGCATTGTTGATTTGCCGTAATTCTCCCAACTATAGTTAAAAACAAACGGTCACCCGTCGAACAGTCACGATGAAAAATATTAATATATACTTGTATGAACACAAAGCCTGGAGCTTAAACATCTCAACTGCTGCTCAGTGGAACTCAGGACTTGAAAACGTAACACCCATCACGGATATCCACCTGATTCAAATCAGAACGAAACAAAAGGGAAATGTGTTGCCTAAGAACTGCGAGGCATCACGTTGGATGCAAGTTTAAGATGTCACCATATCTACAGAACCACAACGTTTTTGAGGCTTTTTTCCCTCTTTGATGCCCCTGAAAGCGGACAAACTAATGGAGGGAGATATATTCATGAATGAACGAACGAGTGCGGTGACGGCGTCACTGACTGATACCTCCATGTTAACCCTGGACAGACTTGAGGACATTTCCCAGCTTCTTTTGTTTTTGTTTGTTTGTTTGTTTCCATTTTGCTCTGAAGCCTAAGAATCACTCTGTAATTTTTAAACGTTTTCACAGACACGGGAGGTTTTTGTCTGGATCATGCCCCTCCCCTCTCTCTCACATTCTGTTTCTTTTCTTTTTAAGCGTTTAAAAAGAAAAGAAAGGCACTCAAAACTTTGCTATCATGGCTGTGGACCATTTGCTTTTTAATGAAAAATACAGTTTGTGTCTTCTAGCGTCATAAAAATACTGTGAATTTAATTTTGAACTGTACTCAGTTATTTTTATACGTAAAGAAATCCTGTATCAGGGTTGTCAGTAGATGTTTTGTTGTTTTTGCTTCGTTTTTTAGAAAAACCCGTTATTTTTTTGTCCATATTCTAAAGCCGGTAATGAGTATGGTTTGCTTTTGATTTTTCTTTTTCAACTTTAGACAGAAGTTGGAAAAACTGCTGTTATATCTTTTAGTTTAGCATGTCAGAATTTTACATTGTATAAGGTAAAAGCCTTAAAATACATTTGTTAATGTCAGAAATTGTAATTTGTTCTTGACTTTGTTTACAAGCTGCGTTGAAATGAATGAAAAATGCTGATTCAGATGACTGAGTTGCCAGGGATTTTTGAAAAGCTCCTGTCTGCCTTTGTATTATATACTAGGAATAGACTGATTGTATTCAAGCCTCTTGTTGAACAAACTTTCCACTACAGTTAAATTATGATGTAGATACGTTAAGTGTGGATGGAAACCGATAGCACTCTTCTGTATTCAGGTTTTGTTAAATACACACACTTTTCTATCTTCTATTTCAGTCAGCAAGACACCTCTATATATAATTCACTGTTTCCTTTGAAATAACCAAAGACCTAGTAAGTTTAGCGAGTCGAGCTCTTCTCATTGAATTCATATGCACACAAAGACTAGTTTTCTGATCAGCATGTGTTTTTATTCAAAGTATTCAGGAGCAGTTTTCCCAAATTAAGATCCAGCCGTGTTTAAGCCTCCAAACTCCATGAAAGATTAGGCTGCGAGTTGGTTTGATCTGTTAGGGGAAAAACGTCCTCAGATCAGCCCTCGCACGGTATTCAAGGGTGTTTTGAACTCGCTTGTGTCCTATACTCTCTTGTCAAACTCAGCATAGTGAGTTTTTCCTTTCATATAACGTGTATTATCTGATCTTCAGTAATAACACAGTGCGAGGAGGTTTCACTGCTCTGCGAAGAGCTGCACAAAGTCCCTCTTCCACTATTGTAAACTGTTAGCTGTTAAACTAAAAAGGTGAACGGGTATAGGCTACGGCCATTATGATTTACATGCTACATAAACACAAAGGGAAAAAAAACAAACAGTATGTACATTATATACTATACATGCATAATGTAAATTGGGGGCTGCCTCTTTTGTTAAACAAATCAAGAAAATAAATACAAAAGAAATGAACTTGATCACAGGTGGATCTTCAATACATAAAATGACAGTTTGAAGCTGTGGCCAGTTAAAGAGGTTACTACACTCGATATATGTTAAGTATTATTTCTCAACCTGCATCCTTTCCTTTGCCTTCAAACAGGAAATAAGGGAGCGTACTGTAAATGATACGTATGAGCTTAAGTTTCATTGTGTGTTTGCATATACGGATACAGTCACTTGAGGGCGAACAATCAGACCGGCTGATTATAAGCTTGAGGTCTTCGGTAGTTACAGGATACAACAAAACATTGTTGGGTTTGGCAGTTGAACGATTTTGGAGGTTTAAGAGAATAAAATGTTGACTGGCATCAGGGAGTCTTGCTGGCAGACAGACGACGAGCAACCAGACGAACCGGTCTGGATGAAAAGGAGCGCCGTAAAATGAGGATGGATATTCAGGTTTCAGATCCTCACGCTGCATGTGCAGTACAGTAGATGTAATTCCTTACGTGTCCAGCAGAGGGCAATCTAATCACACACTCAGATTCCAGTCTTGTCTGTTCCTCCAGAAAAAGTCTTTTTTTTTTCCATTTATCATCATCCAGCACACATTTACTTCTTCATAAAGTCTCACACTAATGATCAGTGTTCAAAGTCTGTGCTGGATTAAATAAAACCTTCACATCATACAAGAACTGAGGTGCAGACAATCTTCAGGTGGAGAAAATGTTTTATCCATTTCAGGTCGAAAAACTCCCACCGGTGTCTGCTGTCGCCCAGCCCTGAAACACACACACACACACACACACACACACACACGAGGACTCTGCTGGTCTCAGACACGGTGGCGATGCAGGCGTGGTCATCATTTCTTGTTGGCTATCCTCCGCTTCCTGGTGGCCAGCATGTCGTAGAAAGGATCCCTGCTGATGCTCGCTCTGCGGAGAGGAGGACAGGAAGGAACGGATCAGTGGTCGACTGTTTCCAGCTGCTCATGTCAGTGCTACATAGATGTCTACAAAGATGTTTTTTTAAATTACCATTCAAAAGAGCTCAAATCCGTTATAGAGAGAAGAAAAACAACATTACACAGGACTATTTTGGGAAGCTCTGGGGGATCTAGAAAGAAACCTGTTTGCTTTGATTGCGAGTGATTAACACCAAAACCTGACATTTACAGTAATTTGTTACACCTCTGAAACCTGTTCTTCAACCAGGCTCCACTTGCTATTCTATAAATATCTCAGCATCTCATTATGTTATTCACAGAAAAAAAAAACACCACACTACAAAACACACTCAGTAATGCAACAAATAAATGTGTCAACTCGTCAATTTGAAGCTGTCTCAGTTGAGAAAGACGTCAGTCAAAATGCACAACGGAGGTTACTGTCTACTGTCATTACCAACGTGTTAGATGTGATTTGGTCTCCACCATCTCTCGAGGAAAATGTCTGGCTCTGGCACTATGCTCACTGGCCAGTTGCTAACATTGCCTGCCTTTTTAAGATGCTATGAGAGCTGTTAGACTGAACCAACACAAGTATTGTCAGCAAAATGTACTAAAAGTATCAAAAGTAAAAGTGTAAATTCTGCATACATAGAGTCCCCATCAGTGTTTTACTATTATAGATGATGTTTTTAGATTAATATTACTGCTGCATTAATGCATATCTTGCATTTTACTGTTGTAGTAAAATTTGAACTTCTTGATAGACTGTTGGATAGTTTAATCTACAGTAATGCATCATGTTCTATAAGATTATCATATGTTTGTAGGGTCCACTTTTCATGAGCTCCAAAAAAAAAAACAGCCCTCTTTTTCAGCTTTGAGATGACGCATTTTCCAGATAATCCAAAGGGGGTTTTAATAGTTTGATTAGCTTAAAAAGTCGAGGAATGTTCTCAACCCATAATGGAAAACGTAATGTTTCAGTTTATCAGGAGAAATCAAAGTCAAAATCACCAAACTTTGGAGATACACATGGTTTTCCACTGGACAGGAAGGATATATAAAAAAAACATGCATAAAATGGAAATACTCAAGTAAAGTACGGCACTGAGGATGGGAATAACGCTGAGTAACCTGATGTTTTCCCAGCAGCAGGACAATCGACTTACTGAGACCACCAGTCTTACACGTGTGTGTGTGTGTGTGTGTGTGTGTGTGTGTGTGTGTGTGTGCAGAACAGTTACCACAAGAGCAGCTTCCAGCCTTCCAGATGAGTCAGGTGGAACAGTGTGCGTACAGTGTGCGTGTGAATCTGCTGTCCACAGGACAGTCTGCCGCCCCAGCGGCTGAGTCAAGTGAGGGGTGTGTTTGAGGCAGCGCAACTCTGTCCTGCCGAGTCCAGTCTTCACATCATGACTGACTAATACACCACGAGCGCACACTTGCGCTTTTACACTAAAAGCACTCCGAGGAGTGTGAAACGTGTAGAACAAAACAGTGTGTCATCTGAAGGTCAGCTGACTAAATCTCCCAAGCAGAGAACACCTCACTCCTTCTTCCAATCACTTTAACTGCACATGAAGTAGCCTCACCCGGAGATTTCCACTAACTTGGCCGAAAAACCCATCACTTTCATTAATGGATACACATATGTCAATGCTAAGTGTTTTTTTAATATCATTATAGAACATGGAAGGATTGTGTAATATGATTTCTGCTGTGATATTGATCATATTTGCCAGTGAAGCTGCAGCTGAGTGCATGTTAACCAGCAAGGTGATCAATTATCCACCGGGTCCAATTTACTGCTGCACCTCCACTCTTCTTCCCGGTTAACAAGGAAGCATTTGGATACGACAAGTAGATGTAAAAAAAACTCTTCTAAGAGCACAGCAAGGCATACTGTCTGAGTAGGTGTGTGTGTGTGTGTGTGTGTGTGTTTCTTTGTTTGCTGGGGCCCAATCAGAGAGAAGTGAGCTTATCCGGCACAGCAGAAATCACCTCTAGGTGTGATAAACAGAGTCACAGCTCTGTGTGTGTGTGTGTGTGTGTGTGTGTGTGTGTGTGTGTGTGTGAGTGTTGGGGTCTCACAGTCAAGGTCAGACACGAGAAAGTCCCACATGGGAGCACCCGACGTTGGCTAAGTGCCCTCTCGGTGTAAATGGATCCACACTAACACGCCGTCCCCCTTACTTGATGGATTTGATCCACTCCTCCTTCTCCTCCGGCGTGGGGGCCGATATCCTGTACACTACGTGGTTGCCCTCGACGACCCGCCCGTCCGCCTCTGTCTTGCAGGCCTTGATCACCTGACCTTTGTGGTTGGGGTTGTACAGCTCAAAGCAGTTCTAGGGAAACATCAGGAGGCAAAAATAACATATCTGAGAAAATACGTTATATTTTTCTTTTTACAAAGTTTATGTTCTCATGGATTAGATTCTGGGGGACAAGACGATGTCTGGACTTACAGGTTTCCTGGGCTCGTCCACCTCTCTGATGCTGAGGTTCTCCAGAGGAATAATCCCACGAGGCTCTTTATCCTGGAAACACACACAGACAAAGACACCACTCAGCATCAACACAGCCCCCATTCAGTGAGTACATGTCTCTTTACCACCATCTAACATGGGGACCGGGACAAGCACAAAATCAGTGGGTAATGAGGCCGCAATGACCCATCGTGAAGAAAGGATCCAGCCCTGATAATATCACACGCTCAGGTCATTGAAGAAACTGAATTTTGCTTCATTGTGTTCTTGAATTGATAGATCATCGTCAAAGCAGTCTGTTAATATTCACGAGTGACAAAAGGTAGCCTCTTGATCACACCACTGCTCTCGTTATTGCTTGTTTCTCAAAATTAAGTGCTCATTTCCCATTAGACATTTTCTTCTTCAGTGAAAGACGCTCCTCTACATGAAAAATAATACACATATTATATATTATTCTTTGTGTTCTAGACATGACATGCTCTATAGATAAACAAGATCCCTAAAGGAAAAACTGTAATAACTTTGTTGCCTTGACTTTTCATCTAGTGCCATCATGGGGTCCAAATTTGTAATGTGCCCAGTATGTTGGTTTATGACCAAATTCCTAAAAAACTCACCTGTTCTTTGTGTTTGGCGCTAATTAGCAAATGCTAAACATGTGAGCATGTTAGCATGCTGACATTAGCATTAGCTCAAAGTACAGCCTTACAGAGCTGCTAGGATGGCTGCTATATGGAAATGCATAAAGGAGAATATAGTTTAATATTGTCATTTGGTGTTAAAATGTGGTAAATTGTTGATTTCATTACAAACAGGACTCACCCTTTCCCACATCTCATTTCACATTTCCAATATTTAACAGATGTATCCTACACCGTTCGATGCAGTACAAATGCAGCACACATATTTTAGTATTTTAACCATCATCTTTACGTCACATTGAGCCTGACAGCATCAAAATAAGGAGGTGGTAAAAGCACACTGGAGATTTTTATTCATCCTGGTCATGTAGGGGACAGCCCCCGAGGAAGACGTAACCATACACCCTCCATCCTCCAGCGACTGCGATGTGTCTGCGGGGCCAGATGTAAGGGGTGTGTGTGCTGGGGGGACCTTGAGGAACAGCCCTCCTGCTGGGGGGCGGGGGAATGCCCTGGGACAGCTGCTCACAGCTGGCTGTGTGTGTGCGCCCCCACTGCAGTGTGTATTTGTGTGTGCTGGGGGATTGTGTACGTGTGTGTGTGTGTGTGTGTGTGTGTGTGTGTGTGTTTGGAGGGGATGTTCTCAGATATGGCAATGCTGGGTGCTGGGGCAAAGCACGGGCTGACAGGCAGCAGATTGGGGGAGGCACTTGGCTTGCAGCTTAGCGGGGGCCAGATGTGTGCCGTAGACTTTGCAGATGTTTCCCATGATGCCTCATGTTAATTGCTGGAGTGAGGTTCATTTAGGTCAAAGGGGGGTACATCTGTTAAAGAGGCAGAGCTGGAAGGCAAAGACCCCTGTCTTTAACGGTGTGTGTGTGTGTGTGTGTGTGTGTGTGTGCGTGTTCAAGTGTGTTAGAGGGGAACAGAGAGATTTATTTAGTTTTTTTATGTTTCCACTTTACTTACAATCCTGTTGCACTAAATCTACCTAATCTATAATATTATATTTACACATTAGCTGTTCCATGCATTTAGCTAGACTAGCAATATTGGATTCAATATTTTAAAATGGAAAACTAATATTAGTTTGAAGTATGTCAACATTTCAACATAACCCTACAAAACCATAGAGAAACCAGTGTAAAAACAACAATCTTTAGTGTTAAGGGGGGTTACGTGTTGGACGGTTTCTTGGCCGGGCACAGTGACGACTTACTGTTGTGTATTCAAAGTAATAGAGGCAGTTGTCGGTCAGAATGAACCACCGTCTCTTCCACGTCTTCACCCTGCCGCCTGCGGAGAGAAAAACACAACATTTGAATTCAGACTGAAGAGGCGACCGTTGTTTGTGCATGTAGAGGCTAACCTGCAGGAGACCTCAGCTCCACGTGCTACATCTGGTTCTGATCACCAGCTCTCTGCATTATTAGGCTCAATCAGAGGCTGGATACTCCCTTCAGCAATCCTTCCCCGTCTCAAGAGATCGATGCCTGGGGGCGAGGGCAGGGGAAGGCGGGGGCGGGGGCTTACGAAAACTGTTCCCAGACATGTATACACTACATACATGTGATAACTAAAGCAGGACTCCACTCAACTGGTCTGACCAGTGAGAGAGATGGATTTTATGAGCTTGATGATAAAAATCGCTGCTGATTTTGTAAAAATAAAAAACTGAGGCAGAGAAATGTAATGACTCATGATCGTTGCAGAGAGGGTTCGGATTTGGGACATGTAAATACAAGAGGTTCAAGTCAAACAGTGTATGAACCAAATCCTTTCTTTTTATAATACAATGAACCATCTGAATGTAGGATGGGCATCTCCTTATAAAAAGAGACACAATCTCACCATCTGCCTCCATCAACAGATAAAAGTAGATTATTGGGATTATTGGATTTTCTGCTAATTACACCACCAATGAGAAATGTACCTTTGTAATCAAACAAAATCTATGTGGCTGATGTCAGTGTACAGTCTGCAATATGTGCACCATAAGAACATGTTTGCTGACTTTACAGAATGAGCACAACGCAGCCGTTACTGATGTTATCAATATGTGATGTCCACTTGACCCAGATTTTCAGTTTTCTATACCGCTGGCTAAAGTAAAAATCCAACATCTACATTATGCATGAGCAGTGTACTTGCATCCACTGCATTTTACTCACCAAAATGGAATGAGCATGTAAAATATCGTCCAGTGTTGTTTGGTAAATACAGAATATAAGTTTTACTCTGCCACAATCAAACATATGGCAATCTAGATCCGAATGATCTTCATATGTTTAACATTTATTATGGATTTCTGCTGCAGGACCTCCCATGTTTAATGAAGATTTATCATTTACTGGCTTGTTTATGGACAAAGGGGGAGTGTAAATACATGTGAGAAGGTTCAAAATTGTGAGGGAGTTCAAAGTCTGGAATTACTCAGTTTTTATTAATTTGTATTGTTGATAACAAAAAAACATGTTTCCACTGAATGTAATTTAGTCAAAGGATTTTTTTGTTGGATGCATTTGGAATCACATGCAGAACAGCCACAATACATTTATATGATCTAAATAGTGATAATATGGTTGTTAGTTTACACACTACATAGAATTAGAATTTTGTGTGCTGTGTTTGTGACCCCTGTACAGACAGGCTATGACAGATTTGACATGCTGTTCACACTGGATGATGGTGATGGATTCAGGCATAGCAGCAGGCTCAGTCCTGGATAATAGTTTAGTGTAATGAAAGCTTATAGACGGAGCTTCACAGCCTCAAAGCAGTGCAGCAATATGTCATATTGAAGCACCTGACAAGCAGTGCTTCATTTAAGCTAAAAAATAAAAATAAATCTCTCATTAAGCATGGACTCATCTGATGGAGCTAAAATGAGTGTGGGATTCACTAATGGGAAATACTGGACCTAAAATGATGTGGCAAGTGCAGCTGGTGGAATAGAGAGCAAAGGGGAGAGGGATCTGTACAGGTCCAGGAGAAGCAGCAGCGTGGGGTACTGAGGCGTGTCGGGCCGGAACAGAAGAAGAAGAATGAAAGTAGGCCTTTATTCCACTGCGTGACCAGCCACGCAGCAGCAGGTATGCATTCCCACAGCGCAGACTCAAGAAGCCCATTCACTAAAGCTGGAGCGTGACTTGTGTGTTCTGGCACTTTGCTACACAGGAGCTGTATGACACATAGGGCGGTCTCAAATGGTACAGAGCGTGATGTGACCTGTTCGGCTGACCCATGGGTGTCTGTTTCAGGGAATCCGCTGGGAAACAAACGTCAATTATGTCAGAGCAATGCACGTTAGTGTTACTTGGAAAAATATTCAACGCCTGCGGATGTTAATTAGTGAGGATTAGAGGTGCTGGCAGGCTGATTTTGTTACCTTTGGACGGAGACAGTTACTTAGCTAAGCTAACTGGCTACCAGCAGTAGCTCTTTGCTTATTTGCTTGTGGCTCTGACGTACATGACTTCTCCTTCTTTATCCTGTAATCATTGTACACTTTTGTGAAAAGATGCAGGATAATAAAAGGGAGTTGGCGCTGTGGTTTGATGAGGTGAACTTTTATATTTCACATTAAGGGTTCATGGGATAAAAATGATGCTCTGCGTGTGCACCAACTGAGACTTGCCCTCGGCGTCATCAAGAGGAATGCAGCCAATCCCCATGCAGAATAAGAGAGATCACTGACCTCCAACTCGCCTCGCCTTTGAATGAGACAACCCATCACCTCACGATGCTGTTCTCATTTGCCCAATAACAAATCTGATACAATAAGCCAATTAAATGAGGCGGTTAGCATGTTCAGGTGTGTGCTAAAGAGATTATGGCAGCCGATGCCAGTATGAGGGCACTCTGTGATGAACCGAGAGGATGGATGAAGGAGTGTTACCTACCTCCTAATACAGAGATTTAAGAAGGAACAGCCATCACAGAACAGAATGAAAGAACAGAACAAAAAGGTGGAAGGGCGAAAGGTTAGAGAGAGGGAGTGAAGGAACAAAAAAAAAGAAAAACACAGAAGGATTTTGAAAGACACAACAAGCACAAAAGTCACCATGCCAGAGAGACGGAGAGAGAGAGAGAGAAATCACAATACTGAGCATGCTTTAAGTGACAGGATAGAAAGGAGAGGAGAGACAATACAAGACATTGGAGAGATAACAAGATGAAGGCCGAAGAGAGAAAACACACTTTGCAGTTGCGTCACAGGTCTCCTAGCAACCTTATCTAGCACCATCATGAGGTGGACAGTTTTTGGGGCAAAAACAGGGCAGCATGGGAGGAAATCATGAGTCTACTAACCAGCAAGGACAAAACAAAAACTACGAAATCCATTTGCACATAACAGTGGTGCTGCAAGCTTGGAGACTATTTTCCCTTGTCCTGTCTCACGACTGACTGGAAACCACGCCACATGTCTTTTATGAAGAAATGCATACATAAAATTGAAGAGTTGTATAAAATTAGATTAATAGCTTTTTCTATTCTGGACTCCATTTTGTCCATGTAATTGATGCAAACTCATGCATTGAAGTTCACCTAAATTGAACTACCAAATTGACGTGGTGATAAAATCCACTGACCACAGCAGTCCCACTCAAATGAAATGATTTTATATAATATTATTAACGCTAGTGTGACCGGGCCCTTAATCTGTGGAAAATTAGTTTAAAAGCTAAATGTTATGTTTTTATGTTAGCATCAGCTCATGATTTCTGTCAGGATACATACTTTGCTTAATTTTCTGTTAGTAAAAATGTATCATAATGGAACAAACAGTTGTTAAAAATGTCTAAGTTAAGTAACACAATCAGCTATTTTCAGCCACAGTTGTCCAAAAGCTGTCGACCTCCAACATGGCCGCCTGAAAGCCCATCGCAAATAAGTTACACACAAACACACAACAATCATCACCAGGGAAATGAAGCTGATGTTCAAAAAGCAAAGTGACGTTGAGGCTCTGCTGACAATAAATCAACATAACCGACTTCTGTGACTAGAAATACACGTACCGAGCTTTAACAGCCAGCCTTCTCTGTCAGGGTTGAAGAATGTGTGCGTCAGATCATTCCCATCATCCTCTGGGATTTTGAAGGGCTCGTTTTTGATGCTGTCGTAAAGGTTCTGCAGACAGGGGAGAGAAACTATTAATCAAAAAAGGGAAACCGTGGAGGAAATGCTCATTCTTATGGAGTAGGTGTGACAGAACGGTCACAGAGAACAATCATCACATCACACACACACACACACACACACACACACACAAACTCATTACAGAGAAACCCTCACCCTGAGAAGCTCCTCCGGCAGATCTCCTCCTTCATTGATGCCTCTGTTCATGGAGATGAATCGCTCCACAGGGGGCTTGTCTCTGACGTTGGGGTTGTGTAGGCTGGTGTTCAGCATGATGATAGCGAATGACAACACGTAGCAGGTATCTGAGAGCAACAGCAAGGGAATCAAATGGGTTACAAAAGTCTGTTCTGCCGTAGAGATCCCATTTATCCCTGGTATTAATCTGAGTCTGGATATTTGTCGTGTTTATTGCATACTGATTGCATGTTACTACCAGGTCGATATGAGATCAGAGAGCTGCACAAATCACACATACAACCCAGAACACTGCATAGATTGAACAGGTAGTCACAGACAATGACAGAAGATGCCCATCAAGACCAGAAATAGGACACATTCACCATAATCCCCATAGAGAGTCACTGTATTATTGAATAGTAACACTGCCCTTTCTTACAAGATTTATGGAAAAATACAGCCCGGCTTCTTTATTTTTCACTATGGTGGACATTTACTTTGTTCATATGACAGGGAACCAAACTGTTTTCAGCATGTGTAGTGTAAAACTTTTTAGGTTTCAGTGCAAATAAGAGAATGTCATCAGCATATGGTGATACTTTGTGTTCACTGTGACCTTCTGCGTTTCCATTTCTTCTTACATATATTGCCGTTTGTAATTTTGCTATTATAGGTAGAAAATGGGGATTGGAAAGCAAACCCTAATAATTCTTCTATTTCTGTTTTTGTAATTGATTTAAAAGCATTTTCTCAGTAGCTAGTAGGCGTGAGGAAGACAGACAGAAAAGTGTGAGCAAGCCAGGGTTTATTTATACTGGGTTGGTACTGCTTTTGGAAAATGTGTGTGTGTGTGTGTGTGTGAGAGAGAGAGAGAGAGAGAGAGAGGGGGGAGGCAGGGCTTTAGTCCCTCCACTGTGTGTTAATGTTCAGACACACACGGGCCAGTGGCTGCCTGTAAATGAATCATTCATTCCCCCTGTCTCCTCTCACTGACACACTTTAGTCCCTCGCTGCCATTATTTTGCACGATAACACACATTCTCTATAAGAAATAGGCGGAGCATGATGAAGCACCGAGAGAAACGGGTTGCCCGTGCCCCTGGTAATTAAAGATCCCTGATCATTTTATGTTTTTATGGGCTCAGTGTGCCGTTACTGCTACACACATGCTTCTAAGCTGCTGTTCTGCCGTGCACCCACAGCTGTCACACACACAAACATGCATGCTTGCCTGTGCACAGATTGTGCATGAGGCTTTATGGGGCCAATAAAAAAAAAAAAACGTTATTCATCAAACTGACGCTGTTATAAGTTATAATTCGGAGAAACTTGAACCACGCGGGTGTGAAAATCTGAACAGTGACAAAGTCAAAGTCAGTATCTGAAAAACACATCATCATCTGAAAGTCGTGTCATTTTTGAGGCGTTCATCCTGCATATTGTCCCCGTCTGTAGAAAACCTGTATCTTTAAAAAGTCCAAGATAAACCTTGTCTGTATCTTCACCACCATACAATATTAGATTTAAATTTGAATCTGAATTGACAAAACTTGGGAGTATCCCCTCAATTGGGACCACATGCACTCAACAATCTTGTACGCAACAGGTAGCGCTATAACGTCTTTAATTATTTACTGACTGTTGTGGTTGTAGGCTTTGTTTATCACAAAGCCATGTATCACTCTGCCAGGTTGAGTCTTCTTGAATAATGGATGTCCCTTGTTTGTTGCTGGTTACTCTGGACTCATCTGCTGCTGTGATCTGTAGTTTCTGTAATCTGGTTAATCCTCATTGAGCTTTAGTTACATTAACTTTTATGGCTTAATGATTGAAATGAACAAAAAAAAAAAAAAGAAATAGGCCACTGCTCAATGCATCATAGACCCTCGGGCAGTACTTACGTTGGCACATTGAGCTAGACTGCTTATCAGTGCACTGACTTTGTCAAACATGTGGGATTTCACACTTTGCTGATATGCATGTGTACCGCTAATTCCCAGCCAGGGGTCCCTTTTGCAGTTTTCAAGGAGTATGTGGAAAGATGATCTTAATTCATTATAAAAAAAAACAGAAATTAAAATTTGCTTTAAAAAAAGTGCTTTGAGTCAGCTGTCACATCAACACCGTGCAGAATGAGAAGTCATAAAAACAAAAGTCCAAACACTAAGCTAAAAGTAAGTTGTTAACTGAAACTAATTTAGAAATGGTTTAAATAGTTCATGTTAGTTATAAGTAAAGAATAAATATACAGAGGCAGCTAGATTAACGGTAATGGAATGGCTAAAAGAAACGGATAAGTGGTTGTTTAGGTAATTAATAAAACATTTTGAAATTGTTAGCTAAATTAATGGATAAATTATGGAAATATTGATGGTAATAATTAAAAATAAATAGTAACCTTCCAAATGTCAGTAGTACGAAAGCAAACTAGACCGAACCGACCTAAACATCGACTATTCAATTGTATTCATAGTGTTGGGAACCACTGGTTTACACGACAGTAGCCTGCTTTGTGTCTGACCTGTCGACTGGAAGACTCCCGGGTTGCACTGGCAGTACCGCGAGGCAAACGCCTCCATCATACGGTCGATCTTCTGGGCTTCACCTGGCAAACGGAAACTCCACAGGAACTGCCTACATTTAGAGGGGGGGGGG
>JAVQJD010084700.1:0-17472 GCA_036023655.1 Nannoperca australis | reverse complement strand
AACGTTGGGTCTTTGTGTGTGTGGAAGTTGGTCTCGACCGGCTCCATGTGATTGAGTGCCCTGAGATAACTTTGTTATGATATGGCGCTATATAAATAAAATTGAATTGAATTGAACCTTTTATCCAAAGCAATTTACAATAAGTGCATAAATATTACAAGAATCATAAAAGTACATCATCGTCATTACATGATTGCTGAACTGCTTCAAGTTCTACATTTAGAAACAAGAAGAGAGTTTTATGATCCAAAGTGCAGTTTGAACAGGTGAGTTTTCAGTCTGCGACAGAAGACATGTAGAGTTTCTGCTGTCCTGATGTCAAAAGGGAGCTTGTTACACTATTGTGGAGCCAATCACAGTCATGATTTTATTGAGCGGTCGCTGGGCCTCGCTTGTACAGAGGGAATAACAAGCCAATTGGCAGTAGCAGAGCATAGTGGGCAGGTTGGAGTGTATGGTTAGGATTAACATGTTCTGGATCCAAGCAGGAGAGAGAGAGGGGAGAGAAAGCACACAACTATGGGAAGAAGCTGAGGTTTCCCATCACAGTGGTGGGAAACCCTAAATTATTACTCTCCTCATATTCTGTAGCACATGTTTTTTATTTGTTGCAATAGCTACAAATGTTCCAGTACATTGTACAAACTTTCATTTCCTTGATCTTCTCGTTTCCTTGTCTTCTCTCCTTCATCCTCATTTCCTCTCTCCTCTAAACAATATATAGAGATGTAAGAGAAACAGTTTCCTGTCTGTAGTTTTATTTTAGAGGATTTTAAGAAGTTCCACATCGATGTGTCTCTGGTGTCTGAGCATTCTCAGTGCGACCTTCCGGCCTCTGTCGTCGTCAGCAACATCAGCACAGGAAGCCGCACCATCTTGCACATGAACAGGTGCGAGCAGGTGTGAACAGGTGTGTGTGTGTGTGTTTCACTAACAGCCTCTATTTCAGGAACTTCACCATCATTGTTGTCACGGAGCAGCTCTGCCCCCCCCCCCCAACCAATCGGGACATACATCCCATCTGTCAGTGGTTTTATTTTGGAGGACAGAGCTGATATGAAGCAGTTTCCTGTCTCTCTCCCTGTCAGTTTCATCATGGGCGACTTCTCAAGGCATGCGGTTGATGTCTCTGCTGTGGTTTGGCAGGTAGAAGGTCAAACTCCATGTGCCTGTTGTGTGGTTTGTCCGTCCAGTGGATCTCGAACCGTTGTTCTCTACGACACGTAAGATGATCACTAAATACCTCTTTGTCAATGAGACCTTTTTACTATCGGAATCAGAATCAGAATACTTTATTGATCCCTGAAGGGAAATTGCTTTTTGTACAGTTACACTGCTTGATAAAGTAGAGAAATAATAATAAGAATATAAAACTAAGGCTATATACAAATAAATATATATATATAAGCGTTATTTCACCCTAAGTTATTGCACAAGAGAGACAGGTGTGTCATCACTCATATAAATTGGATAGAAAATCCATCAGCAGGATCTCCATATTTAACTATTTTGGTCACCATGGGAACTGAAAGAGACGTTCACTCTGCTAGGCCACGCCTCCCAATACTCCAACGAAAATCCTCAGAATCTGAAGCTCCACCTGTCTGATGCTGTAGACAGATAAAACTAAAATATTGAGATGTTTTGTGAACGCTGTTTGACCTGGCTAAAGGAAACATGAGTACCTGATATAATTTGCTCTTGATTCTGGTCTAATGTCACATGATCCACTGCAGAGCGAGGCATTGACATACCTGAATGTGTCCACAAATCAGATTGAGCGGAGGTCAGTTGTCCTCAGGCCTTGTCTGTGTGAAGAGAGGAAGTCACTAAAACTGGATGAAGACAAAAAAAGGAGAGACTAAGAAATTTCAAATCGTCCTCTGACAGTTTGCTCTGTGTTTAAGAGGTTGTTTATCTCTCAAACACATACATACAATGCATTACAGTCTGAAATTACAGCTTAAAAACATGTTTATCATCTAATGCCACTTCATCTCCTTTACTTTTACATTTAAAGAAACAATTAAACACATTTTAAGTTTTTTTTATCAGTCTGATGTCTGTGTGTTTAGTACTGAACTGGACTCAGAACGTGGTTAGCTTAGCCTAGCATAAAGCTTAAAACATGGAGTAAGCCCGGCTCAATCCAAAGTCCAGAAGTACACCTTTCAACACCTTTGAAAGTCTGATTAACATGTTACATCTTGTTTTTGCTTTTATCCATGCAGTCTCTATGCTAAGCTAGGCTAACAGTCCTGGACCTCTCAGACATGGAACTGTTAAACATCTGAAACATCTGACTCTGGGTCAGTCAATAAAATGTTTAGTTTTAGTCAGTTTGAGTCTCTGCAGTGGTCTTAATTATTTCTTTGATTCATTTATTTCCTCTGATTTTGAATATGACCACATTCACACTAAATATGATGGAATATGTTTCAAAATTTTTTTATCTGCCGTCTGTAAGGATTTTCCTTCCAAAATCTAATTTAATAAACATACCTGTACAGGTCTTTTAAAGACAACTTCAGTGACCACCTCAGTCCTCTCACAGACGCTGAAGAGGATTAAAGACTAAAATAATCTTTTCAATTATTTTCTTAATCTCAATAACTATAAAATGTTTTTAGCATAATTTCCTGTCTCTTGTAGATAATGAAAGTACATTTTTCTGGTGGTTTTGGAACTGAACTCATCAGTTAAACTTTGTGAATGTCTGAATGTAAATAAAATGACATTTTATTGTATTTAATGGTGACTATTGGTCTTTAAAGAGATGACTCATTTCAAAAAATGTTTTCCTCATCGTTCCATTTGATCGATCACTGGATTCAGATTATTTATTTTTTTTTAACTCCTCCCTCCATGAAAGACGCTGAGCAGGTCAGACAGAATAGAAAGCTTTTTTTGTCATTATACACAGTACAAGGAGATTTAAAGAACAGTTCCTTACACATAATACAGAACCTATATAATACAAAGTCTATGTATAGACACAATCAGTATGAATAAATAAGTATCGCACAAGTAGTTGTATATTGCACAGGTATGGGGTAGATATTAAACAAGAAAGTGCTGTCAGTGCGAGTTTGAGTTTATTATGTTAACAGCTTTAGGAAAGAAGCTGTTCCTGAGTCTATTCTTGTTCGTATGGACCTGTAGCGCCTGCCAGAGGGTAACAGGTCGAAGAGGTGTGTTGTCCTTCATAATGTTCCTGGCCCTGCTGAGACAACGGGAGTTGGAGACGTCTGCCAGGGAGAGCAGAGGGCAGCCAATGCTCTCTCTCTGAATGACTGTTCGATAGACATTCAAAATTTTTATTACTTTGACCCTGAGAGATGCAGAGATGAAGGACAGGGGATGGAGGTTTTTCTGGATTCTCTGTGTTGATTTATAAGAAACATAAACTCTGATCTCACTTCCTGTCCACCAGGAACCTTCCTGATGTCACAGCAGATGATTTCTCCAAAGTTGACCTCCATCAGTTCAAATGGATTCACTGGGAGGTGAGCGACGCTCCTGGTCCAAGAAACTGAGACAGCCAGATTTACCTGAGTAATCCAGCTAAACCTGGCTAATCTGACTAATCTGCACTAATCTGACCAAAATCGGTTAATCTGATAAACCAAAATAATCTGAATGATATGACTTCTGACATCTAGACTAAACCGACTGATCAAACTAAAGCCAACTAGTAACATTTCATACCTTTACAAATAATGCTACTTTCTTAAATTCTCAACCTCGTCTCTTTACAGTAACAATATATAAATCTCCTAAATTATCTGAACCTCGTTTTTAAGAGATTTCTCACAACTACTATCTGCATTTCACATGGACTATAATATCTGCCTTTTAATCAGTGATTATAACATATATGTTGATAATCTGGCAGATACCAGAGCCAAAGAGTTACTAGAGTTATTGGAATGTGTGACTTTGAAACAGCATGTTTACATACCAATTCACAAACATGGACACACGCTGGATTTAATTATATCATATGGTCTTAACACACTACATGTATATAAAAAAACTGTCAAACCATGGAACTCAAAGACACAGAAGAATTGCCGAGCGCAGGTGACAAAAAGCAAAGTTAGTAATACATTACAATATACTCACTGAAAAACTCAAAGAATACAACAAGGCAATCGAAACATGGACTGCTTTTAGTACAATAGATTCTCTGGTAAATCACAAAACTAAATACAATCTTGAGTTTCCAGGTTGTGAAGGGTTTGCTAGCTACTTCAGGGAAAAATAATCAGCATTAGATGTATCTGCCTGCACAACAAGCACACTGCACTTTTTCCTGTAACCTCTGTATGAAGTTACATCATGTTGGAATGTTTTAACCTGATTGATGCTCAAACTCTCTGGAAAATAGTAACAGAACTGAAGCCCTCCACGTGTCCACTTGACCCAATTCCAACTTCCCTTTTTTAAACTAATTTTAGTTCGATATCTAAGACATCCTCCCAGTAAATCACTCCCTGTCTTCCCCACTGATATTAAAACTGCTTTAGTAAATTGGCCTCCAAGCTAAATACACTGGGACTCAACCCAAGCCAAAAAGCAAGAAACCTTTGCGTAATATTGGACTCAGGTTGTAATTTCAAGGCTTGTGCAAAGTGTGACAAAAACAGCATTTTTTTATTTGAAGAATATTTCAAAAGTGAGGCCTTTTCTCTCTCTGAGCACCACAGAAAGATTGATGCACGCTTTTATAACTAGAAGGTTAGACTATTGTAATACTCTCCTTTCTGTTCTACCCCAAAATACAATCAATCATTTACAATGGATACATAACTATGCTGCAGAGTGCTGACTAAGATAAAAAGTAGAGCATGTTACACCTATTTTAAAGTTTAAATACTTTTCGTATTGATTTAAAAATTATTTTATTTGTTTATAATGCACCACATGATCTGGCCCCACACCACCTCGCAGATTCTCCGGGTCTTCTCTTTTAGTGGTTCCACAAAGCTGAACAAAAACCTTTGGTTATGGTTCAGTCGTTATACTCTGAGCCTCTGGATCAGACTTTCAGAGTATCACAGTTTTTATCTATTTAGTCTGGCTTTTATGTAGTGTTTTATTATTTATGCTTATTGTATGCATACTTCATTGCTGTTATTTAATTCTATTTCTTTTACATTTTACTATTCTATTACATCTATATTTTATGTAATATTCTATTATTTGCTTTTTTTATCTTATTTTTTTATCTGTTTGTTTTAGTGTGCATTAGTCTCTAATGTCCACTTTAACATCCTACGTTTTTTCAACCACTTGTAAAGTACTTTGAATTGCATTAACTTAGTTTGAAAGGTGCTATATAAATAAACTAATTTAAACCAACCTTCATTTACAAAACAAACCTAAAATTATTTTTACCACAAGAGGTAAAATACCGCTTCACTACTTTCCTGTACAAACAGAAAATTACAGCATACTAGTATTATCTGGTGTTTGAGTCCATAAATGTTTTACTGTCATAGTTTTTGTAAACTCCTGCAGGGCCGAAATGCTGAGGAGCAGGTGAAGATGATCCAGCAGGTAGTGATGTATAACAGCACTTTGCCAGAGCAACAGAGAATCACCCTCTCCGTGGAGATCGAGAAGACCAGAGAACCGCTGTATCAACTATTTCCTCACGGTGACGTGGTGCGAGGCTTAAATAGGACAGTGTTTATGCAGGTTTAACATGTCTCTAACATATAACACAGTCTGTAGAAGGATGGATTCCATCAGTCTGTCAGCTGTTCTCATGTCTTAAGCTGTTCTCGTGTCTGCAGGTGTTCTCATGTTTGCAGCTGTTCTTGTGTCTTAAGCTGTTCTCATGTCTTAAACTGTTCTTGTGTCTGCAGGTGTTCTCATTTCTGCTGTTTTCTCGTGTCTAAGCTGTTCTCATGTCTGCAGGTGTTCTCGTGTCTTAAGCTGTTCTCGTGTCTGCAGGTGTTTGTCAGTAAAGACGTCGCTCGTCACTTTGGCTTCCTGTCAGCTGAAGCTGCTCTTAAAGGACTCTACAGTCGGGTCAAACAAGGGTGAGTAGAGGTCAAAGGTCAAAGGCTTACCTGTCTGTCTCTTTCTCTAACCTGTCCCTCTGTCTTACTTATATACCTTTCTTTACTTGTCTCTCTGAACTGTCTTTCTCTTAGGGCTGTCCTGGTTTGTGCATGGGCAGAAAAAGGAGCAGATGCTTTGGGTCCAGATGGTTTGGTTGTTCATTCAGATGCTTTTCCTCCTGAAACTCTTGTCGATACTCTCGGAGCCGGAGACACTTTTAACTCTGCTGTCATCTACACACTGTCAAATGGTAAGTCCAAGACTGTCCAACTGTGTGACTTTACAACTACCCAACAATGAGATATTACAACTGTCCAATTTTGAGACTTTCCAACGGAGAGAGATTACAACTGTCCAACGGTGAGACATGCCTTATTAGAGAGTTGACAGTGGAGAGATGACAGGAAATGGAGACAGAGATGTCAGAGAGTGTCCCCCCATTGAACACAGTGGAAACATGTTGGTGGTTTTAAATCATGTGAGGAGTGATCCTGACCACCAAAAACTAAATGTTTATACAAATATAACTAAATATGATGATTCTGAGCCTAAAATTAGTTAATTTTCCAACATGTTTAATGTGACATTGAATTTCAACACATTGAGATTTTTTTTATTAAAGATTATTCTTTGGCCATTTTGGCTGTATTAGATATAAATAACAGGAAATGGTAATGAGAGAGAGAGACAGTACAAAAAAAAAAGAGGCTTCACTTCCCGGTCAAAGTGAACTAATTTTGTTCTCAGCAATGAGAATCTGTGCTGATGTAGTTTCACATTAAATCCCTTTCGAACATCTCTTACACTCTTCATCACTTGTCAGATCAGATTCTGATCTCAGAAATCTGTTCTCAGATGACTGCAGACCGAAAAGAGATCAGATTTGTTTTGTATTTCTTCCATAATGTTTTTGTCTGTATTTTACTTTAAATACATTTTCCATCTGTAGGTGGGAGTTTGCAGGACGCTTTGACCTTCGGCTGCAGAGTCGCCGGCAATAAGTGTGGTTTTCACGGTTACAACGGCATCACCGCAATGTTCGCCATCAACTGACATTAGGTAAAAACTGAAAACAGACAGATTCAGAGGAACTGTGGTTACAGTCTGAGATTACTCACACTGTAAAAAATGATGAATGAATTTAAAAATGAACTGACACTCAGAGAATAAATTTCTATTTGTTAAAAACTGAAATAAAAATGAAACTTTTAAAATTATCAGTTTGAAAAATAAAACTTTTTTAAAATCTGACAATCTGTTTATCACATCAAGATAATTAATTAACTGATACTATCTGAAAATGTTAGTTAACTGCTGCTGTGTGATACAGGGAGTTTAAATGATGGAACATTGTGTTTAAATGAGTTGATTGCTGTACATTTTTTTACCTGATGAGAATAAAATAATTTACCACTGTTTATTGGGTCATTCAATGATCAAAGAATGTTGAAGACGAATAAATTTAATCTGTTGATGAAAATGTTTAGTAGTTTTAGTCAAATTTTAGTATTTATGTTTGTTAGTTTTAGTCACTAAAAACATCTTGGTGTTTTTTATTTTTATGTCTACTGAGCGTTTTAAACGTGACAGCTGTCTCCATTGTTGTGAACAGTTACCATGGTTCATTCATTCACTAAAACACTGTTGACTGTCCGGTTTTATCTTGGAAGAAGCTAAAACGTTGGATAACGTACTGAGATTTCTTTATTAAGGAAGGAAGATTTAGATAGTGGAAGATATCCAGCAGAAAGTAATGTTAATGTTACACCCACAGAATTTGTTAAAGTTACGTTAGCTTACTTTTTCATAGATGTCTGCGTGTTTTTATAGTTTGTTCCAGCTGTTAAGTTGCCGCTTCTTGTCAAACTCTTTGGTTTGCATGGGTGTAGTTCTGGTTCACACTGCCCAACTCTGGTTACTAAACCGATTATATTACATAATTTCATATTTCCTGTTGTGATTCTGTTGGAAGTGTAAAACACACAGCATATGAATTATATTAGTAAGATTATTAATAATCATCTAATTATTAATTAGATGATGATTAACTGTCACTGGACACCATCTTTCCCCAACATTAACCGAATGTTTCAGTTGCCTGACTTTTACTGTACATATCCGTAGTTAATTGGTCATAAGCATTGTCTTTCTGTAACATTAACCACAAGTTACATGAGCACATATTGTAAAAGGGGAGACTTTTTAAATAGTTGCCTGTCCTTTAAATGTACAAACAAAAGAGTTAGGGCTGACCTGAGGATTGAATGAGATGAAATTGCTTCTGAGACATGTTGAGACACAACATTACTCATTAACCAGGTTTTAAGCCAGAGTTATATGAAAACACAGGTGAGTTTTCTACAGACATTTACCACTTAAAGCTGGGGGAGGCCAAATCTGTGCAACCCGTACAAAATCCTCCACTCGTCTCTGCCTCATTTCACTCTGCAAAAACCCTCCCACCAAACCAACAGCTTTGACCGGCAGCAGGAGTCAGTCCCTCTGTGAAACCTTGTGCCTTGTAAGGCTCACACTCCATGACATGAGCCTTACTGAGACACGCCACTGTCCCCCCTCAAAGGTTATTCTCCACTGTTTGTCATCATGTCTCTTTGCCACTCGTTGATACGGGCAACATGGCATCGAACATAATGAGCCCGAAGCTCCGTGTGGAGCCGGGACGTGTTGCTTTGGACTATTGTAGAACAGCCAATACAAACGCACCATTTCTCTGAAATAATCCGCTATCTCCTGTCACAGGCTAGATTTTTGGAAGCTTGAAAGCAGAGCCAAGAGGAGGGGCAGAAGTAGAGAATTACAATATCCAAAACGGTTATTGTGGATTTTTTTCCCAATGCGTCCGTACCAAAATTTGCCTAGCCCACCTTTAAAGATTCACTGTAGTAGAGCTACAGACTAATGTTTTCATGAGTGGGTCTCAGTTTTGTTTGTTTTGTATATGCATATGTGCCTGACAGGTTTCACATCCTGCTACTGGCATCACACTAATACACATCTACAGGTGGTTAAAGGTAAAATAAACACAAAAACAAGCAGAGAAGACATTCAACATGTTTGTTAGAGGTCAGAGATTCACACAATGAGTTTAATTAAGAAACTGAATTGAAGAAAATGATTTAATCACAATGGATCCACAAAACAAGAAATGTCCATGTGATGTACATGTTGTCATTTGTTCATGAGGTTCAGTAACTACCTGTGTGGTAACTTTACACTGAATATACACTGCAGAGTAAACTGAATCTGAACCAGTATCTGCTGTCGGTTTAACATACTGAGTAAATATGATTGTTGTATATATGACCTGAAGCACTGATTAACAGCTGTACAGAGTTCAGGTCAAACATCACATCACGTCAAATTCAATGTTCATCGTACTGCTTCCAGTTTAATCCCGGGACTCAAACTCTGTGCTTCAGAACAACTTCATGCTGGTAAACTGGCATATGTCCGATTTATGTTGGAGCACCTGAAAGCACCATAAGTTTTCTGTTGGCGTTTCAGTTCAGTGAAGGACTCACCTGATTAAGTCACTCCCCTCCAAGGTGGCAGGCCTGAGTTAGCACACAGGTGATGTGACACAATCATATGCTTGTTTACCTACATATTGTTTTGATTCAGTGTTTAATGATAGTCTTGTGTTTACAGTGTATATATATAATATATGTATATATATTCAACATATATATTTAGATGGTGCTGGCCTCTGACTCGGTGTTCCCTGCAATCATTTCTCTCAGTCCTTTGCTGAAGTGAAGATTTGCGCCGATCACAATGAAACCCTGCAGAAATCAACACAACTGCTTATAAAACAAGGGACCAGCACTGAGTGATATATAACAATAATACACAGATTAATAACCGATCAGAATCCGAAATAATGTATAAACATATACAGGTTCATGTGTAAAGTATTGGGTAAACAGACTTACGTTGTGGTATTCAACCACCTCTTCAATGAAATCCATCCCGTCAGCCAGAGGAATCTGGACTCCTCTCTTTGTCCAGTCTGAACACACACACACACACACACATATATAGTCAGTAAAACATCATTACAGCAGTCAGTGTCACAGTAAAAACTGTAGTAACTGTGTGTTCATGTTTTATAGTTGGTGACTCAGATCCTTACTGTTGATTAAAGGAACCACAGACATCTGCAACAAGGTCTTCAGAGGAGCCTGCAGAGGAATCAGCTGACAGACAGACAGATGAGTTGATTTATATTGATTTATATACTTTACTGCCCCCTGCAGTCAGTCAGAGTAAACACTCACCGTTCGGCTTCCATCTGGTTAGTATGTTGTAACCTGTAGTATAAGATAGGGTAATACACCAAAAGAGGCAACACTTACTGCCAGAGATTCCAGTGCGGATTGATTGGAGAAGATTTTAAACCTGAAAGAAGAAAATGGGTTAGGGTTAGCAAAATACTCCTATTTAAATGCTTTCATTCAATTGTACAACATGTAGGAAAAAAACAGAGACACCAGACTGAGGTCAGTACAATTAAAGACTTTTACTATCTCAGTCATTTGGTTTTCCCTGGAGGAAGGGTCTATCCACGTGGATCAGGACACTGATCAGGGTCCTGCCAGGAGAGCCAGACTTATCCAGATTCTTTTACATTTCTCACATAAACAGAGGGAAAGAAAAGCCTCTTCAATTATCCTGCAGAGTGGAGCCCTTGAAACCACAGAGGCTACTACAAACAACGTACTGATGACAAAAGTGACTTTAACATAAAAATCTATGTTTAACCATTTCTTTTTAACAGATTTGACAGTAGATATCTTTCTTTCCTCCTGCATATTGAGGTCTCTACTTGCCTCTCGCTCCATCTAACCCTCGGACCACAAGACACCTGACTCCTTCTTGGGGCAGCGGCTCTCCAAAAGCGTGACTTGTTGCTATCACCTTTCAACAGAGTACCATAACCTCAGACCTGGAGTCGCTGACTCTCACCACTACTCAAACCTCCAATGAGTCCAAGTGCTCACTAAAGGTCACAGTTTGCGGACACCAGAAGAACCACATTATCTGCAGAGAGCAGAGATACAATCCTGAGGTCACCACACCAACACTCTCCACAACGGGGCAGTTCGGTCAGTCCACGAGAACCTGTTTGACTGCTGAGAATACAGACACACCTGTCACTCCAATTCATCATCATGGATCCTCAGGGTCAGGTATAATTGTTCTCCTGAGGGACCTTTTGATTCCTGGCATGGCGGGAGAGACCAGGTATACATCCATGTGCAATGTGCTGCTCACTGCTTCCTGTACAAGATCAAGTCCAGATCATTCAAAGACTCTGTTTCTTCATGCAGTTCTACTCCTGTTAGTTGTGTCATTGTCAAGATTAGCCCTGGTTCCACCAATAAAAGTTCCTAACAGACAACCAGAACACATTGTTCCTCCAGTTTCCAAAACCAGTTTTCAAAGCCAGCAGGCCTTGGCCTCCACCTGACACCCAGCTGACATCAGAAACATGCAGTCCAAACTGACCATTTACAGTTTTTGTGGTTATCACATGGTACACCTGTAACCCCAATGTGTGTGTGTGTGTGTGTGTACCTGCGGAGGTCAGCATGAACAGCCAGACGTTTTCCCTTCATAGAAACTTTAGCATTAAACTTTGTTTCCTGCAGGGGACACAATGGTCAGAGAAATAATCAGCAATTTGATCAGCAGGTTTTCAGTTGTAATCCTTAAGGAAATAAAATCTAGTTTAAAACTGGGATGAAAATAAAACCAGATTTCAGAATCAGAAGCGGTAAGATATATAAATATAGGTAAATAGTAAAAATGGAGTGAAAGCATTTATTATGTGAAACCTGAAACATGTAACGAAATAAACTAAGTTTGAATCCGGAAATCCAAAAATGTCTCCTTTGGAGGACAGTGAACTCCTTCAGTACCATCACCTGTAAATAAAACTGCAGGTGCACCCGAGAGAGACACTAATCTTTAAACAGCTTTCATCCAATCAGAGCTAAGGATTTCCTGTGGTTTACAGTGTGTAGATCTGTTTGTGTGTGTGTGTGTGTGTGTGTGTGTGTACCATGGTCATGCTGCTGAGCTGGACCGGAGGTTGACCTGGCGGCAGCAACATCACCTTGACAATGGCTGTCATGACAACTGTCGCTCCAGATGTCTTAATAGAGGTTTTTGGAGGTGAGTTGACAGCGAGCTGTAGAGAGAGCGGAGCATCCACCAGAGCCGGGTTCTACCCAGAACACACAGGGAGAACATGAAGTACAGTAACAATACACAGTACTTTAGTACTACACCTGGTTTTACCCAGAACACATAGGAAGTATAGTGCAGTAATAAGTCAGTACAACAGTACTACTCAGTGCCATAGTACTGCTGTTCTATGCAGAATTAAATATAGTAAATATTGAAGTGGTGAGTCTGGTCCCACAGACCTCGATCCAACCTGCCTTCTGGTGGTTTACGATCAGTGCTGATCAATAAATATCAGTTGATAACAGTTAAGTCTGTCAGGTGATTTCTAAGGAATAATATATATGTTTTAGAAGACAAACAGGTTTAGGCAGGACCCTCTGTTGACAGGTCAACAGTAAATACAGGGGGTGGACAAAAAAAAATATGAACACCAGCAGAGACGTTATGTCAAGGTCAAGTTGAAGAGTTTCTGTTCAGTTTATTCATAAAGGCAAATATCACAAACGTACCCCAAGCAGCTTTACAATCTGTACAGCACCTTCTATCCTGCTAACGTGTTTCTACTGCATCTTTACTGTGCTTCTATTGTGTCTCGATTGTGTTTTTATTGTTTCTACTGTGTCTCAATTTGTGTTTTCACTGTGCGACTGTGCTCACCAGCATTATAATGGCTCCAAAGTAGGTGGTTCTCAACAACATCTCCATGTCTTTGGGCATCTGAAGGATGAAACAGTGAAGGTCAGACAGGATCAATTCAGCTCTGGGGAGTAATCTTGTTATATTTGCTTTGGTGGTTTCAGTGTTACAGGAGGTCTGTAGTGGTTTTGGGGGTCTGTGGTGGTTTAGAAGTTGTTTGTGGTTTAGGGGGACTCTGTAGAGATTTCAAGGGTCTGTAGTGGTTCTGTATTAGTTCTGGGGGTCTGTAGTGGTTTTGGGAGTCTGTGGTGGTTTTTAGGGTCTGCTGTGATGTTAAGGGTTTGTGGTAGTTTTGGAGATCTGTGGTGGTTGTGACCTTCTCATTGACAATGTGCATCTGGAAGACTCCTGCTCTGTAGTAGGAAAACATCCCGCTGTCGAAAAAGAACTCAGACAGAGCGAGATAAACCATCCTGTCGTACTCTCTGATGACCGGGTCGACGGCGTAGTTCACCAGTGTGTCATTCTGATCAGACAGGTCAAAAAACATCCCCTACAGACACAACACACACACTGTTACCATCACACTACACCCAATACGATTATAAACTATAACCAGTCTCAGAGTCTTACCCTGAAGTGCATGTCGAGGCTCCTGGACGTCACCACCGGATCATCAATCAGAGAATAATCGATCCCAATAAACTGATCGACCTCCGTCCTCACAGGGATTGTCTCCAACAGTGAGTTCACATGAACCAGAGCAGCGTGATTCAGAGCGGGACAGATCTGAGAGAGAGAAACAGGTCAGAGAGATAGGTCACCATCAAAGACATGTCTGAGAGTGAGACAAGTCAGAGAGACTCAGGTGAGAGACAGACAGGTCAGAGAGAGACAGGTGACAGACCTTTTGGTTGAGGAGGAAGCGCAGGCCTGTTGTCAGAAAGCTTGACAGGAAGTCGTAAACTTTCCTGAAAAAAACAGACGTGATGACAGACAGTTTCTAATTGGTTGAGGCTGAAGTAACATGACAGAATGGTGAAACAGCAATAAGTATTTATCAGTGATGATTATTGATCAGTGATTGTTGATTCATTATCATTATAATTGTTATTATTTTCATTACTACACCAGTCATATTAACAGTAATCATTATTGATAATTGATTACAAATCAATAATATTAACAGTAGTCATTCATCTTTATTGATTACTATGTCAGTCCTATTAACAGTAATTATCAATAATTTTTGATCAGTATATCAGTGTGTTTTACCCAAGTGTTCCACTGAACTTTGCCCTCATTTTGGCAATTTTGGCATCACAGGTGATGTTATTGATCTTGAGTCGTCCTTCATCATCTCTGATCAAATTCAGAACCGTGTTGATGTTTACTCCTTCAGCCGACGCGTTGATGTTTCCTGTGTCATAACTGAGATACAACAACATTTCAATGATTGGAATACAACGATTATCATCATCTTGATGATACTATAATTAAATTAAATTACAATTAAATGATAGGGATGTAAATGGCTCAGGGTAAAGTTATATGAGTGTTCTTTGGGAGAACTATTAGAGTTAAGTCAGCGTTCTGTAGGAGAACTAACAAGAACCAGTAGAGGATCTGTCTGTGGAAACTCAGGGAGATCGATGAGTTCTGAACATCAAACAACAATCCAACTTCGGGGATGAACTGCAGGTCAGCATGAGTCAGATTCAACTCTGTTATCTTCACACTGATGACAGACAAGAGTAAGAGAACATATTATTAAAGACGCTGAGTACTTGAAGTATTACTTTAAACATAATAGTGTATTAGTACTCAGTGATGGTGTATTGGAAGCGTCCTTCTTTGCCCTTCATCTCCGGCATACTGATGTTACTGAGCTCCTCTTCCACAAACTTCTGGGTCTCAAACTTCACTGAAAGCACATAATACATACTGTCAGTACTTTAACAATAACAAATACTACTAGTACCACACTACAAACATATCAAATAGATCAACCTAAGATAACTGGAGATTAAAGGGTTACTGACAGAGATGCATGTGGTTGTTGAGGATGAGATGCTGATTAGATGCTGCCACTGATGTCATTTAGCTTTAAGTCTTAATTCATGTTAATTAAACAGACCAGTTTAATAAATCACAGGTTTTAGACTAACAAGCAACAACTGCAGGCGAATAGAGGAGCTGCTTCATGTTGACACTGGTTTAATCTGTATTATAGATTAGATCTGGATCATGAATCCAGATTAGTGTTTAAATTTGGAATTTAAATCTGTAATATACTTTTAATCTGGATCAAACTATATATCTGGATTATAAATCTGGATTTGAGTTCAACCAGAATTATAGTTTAAATCTGGGTTACAGTTTCGATGCATTTGGGTTTTAGTTTACTTCTGGATTATAATTACATAACCATATACTTACACATTTCCAGTCCTTTTTCAGTGATGCGGATTTTGCAGCCAGCAGGTTGGGCGGCAGCCATGATGGAGGACACCAAAGGGAAGAGGAAGAGGAGGCACAACAGACAGGAAGTCATCCTGAGCAGGAACATGCTGACCTAAAACAGAGACGAAGAAGCAGTTTAAAATCCTGGATAAGAGGCTAGACTCGGTCTGTTTGAGGTTCTGGTTCTAGACTCTGTGTGTTCATAAGGTCAGCATTAGTGCCTTTAAATAATCCTGGAGCGCCTTCTTGTGGACAAATAAATCCGCAGGAATCAGTAAATAATGGTTGAGGACATTTTGAGATTGATTTTTCAGAAATGATTAGAGAAGTGACAGCTGCAGAGAGACAGGAAAGGCGGGGGAGAGAGAGGGAACACACAGCAAATGACCAGGCCCGGACCCTGGACCCCCAGACCCCAGGATGCTCGGGCCCCCCCAGACTCCCAGACCCCCAGACCCCTGGACCCCCGTATGAAAGAGCCGCCAGCCACTGCAGCAAGGACTCAGGCTTAATGGTACGCTTCCTGTGTAGCATCAGAGGTTTTAAGATTGAGCTCACTAACCAACACCTTCTCTGTCACACACTGCTAAAGGAGGTTTACATTTTCTCAGAGATTTGTCTTCCAGGTGATCCAGGAGGTCCATAAACACACAGCAAAGCACACGATGGTTTGTATGAACCCTGAGCAGTGACTAAAAGTCTCCCTCACAATCTGAAACAACAGTAAGCTGCACCAGTGTACTGAGGTCAGAGGTCATGAACAGACACATCTCACGGTTTTTGTTTCTGCTGTTGCTCCATAGCTCACTGCTGAACACATTCTCAGACGTTGTCGTCCATATAAAGTGTTCAACTTGAACTGCAATAACCTCTGTTTCCCAACACTCCCCCCTCCTCTCTGTCTCTTTTCTCTCTCAGCAGCCTCCCAACCCTCCTGACCTTGTTTTTTCTCTGTCAAACAATCTGAACTGAACAGGAAGAGAAGCTGAGTGACCGTTTACCTTCTATTTGAGCTAATCTGTAAATCTCACACTGATTATGGTGATGTTACAGTTATTTTCCTGTAACTGTTTTACAAACATCAACTTTGCTCTTCAGAGCATCAAGAGGAGCCGTTCAACTGTCTCATTAACTAACAACTACATAGACACTTCAACTGTTTTCATCACTTACACTTTCTCTGACACTTTGACATCAAACATGAGGTGGACTGAAGCCTCTTTCAGACATCGACCCCCTTATCTAAATCTAATGGTAATTTAACATGTTTGTTTGAATAAACTACTTTTATATTAAATATACAACATCAGTCTGACGGTGAGCCACAAAACACACAAACACACATGAATTATCAGGTTTTGAAGCTTCAAACAGCCTTTGAAGAGCAGAAAGTCCTCACAAATACAGACATACATGATCCCACACACACACTTAGTCTGTAATCTGTGTGTTTAATTACAGCTCAGTGACGACAGCCAATAAGCATCCAAGCTGCTACAGCAGCCATATCTGGACATCTGGCTAACTGCTAACGTTTAATTAAAAGGCTTTGGTTCAAAAAGAAGATTTAGACTTCACACAGCCTGACCTGTGACCTCTGACGTCAGGTCTTTCAGAGAGACAGAACTACATTATTCAGTACTGTGCTCCCTCCTCTGCTGGAGTTTCTTTTCCTTCTTATTGTTTGTATCAATAAAACTGACTTGAAACAATAACTTTCTAAAGGAATTTAAATTTAAAGTATATATACACACACTTTATATATAATACCAGAATCAAACATACTTCAAAATAACAGATTAAAACAGACTAAAAACATCGTCCTCAGGGTGCAAAAGATACTGCAGGAGGTGAATCTGAGTCAAAGATCTCCCTCCTCAGGTCCGGTCTGAACTCTCAGACATGAAACTCATATTGAATCATTCAGTGTGACGAGGAAATTGTGATCTGTGATCAAGAACAAAGAATTGTACTGTGATTGATAATGAATGGACGTAATCGGTTTCTGAATTTAAAGCTCTTTTTCGTTTTTGCCACTGGCAGCGATGTACTTATCTATAGCACTTGTGATTCATCACCAGCACTCAT
>JAVQJD010084686.1:0-10866 GCA_036023655.1 Nannoperca australis | reverse complement strand
CCATTACATTGCCTAAGATAACATATGTTGAAGGCCATTTCAAAATGTTTGAGTTTGTTTGTTTGAACATTTTGAAACCATTTTCAAACCACCACTGTTCAATACAAGTGAAGCTTGGGTGTCCATATTCTTTTGGTGGCTGCATAGTGAAAGCAGCACATGACCACAGCAGCAGCATGAATTGTTTCTCCATGCTATACTTTGAAGAATAAAAGAGCACGTTTGCAAAGCACTTTGACAGCAAACCATTTTTCAAAACTTCATTCCGCAAATCAAATGGAAGTGTGTCACAAACAGCGAAGCCAACGAGCGACAGAGAGAGAGGGAGAAAGACTGCTACTGTACATTCAGCGCTCGCATAACAAGCCTCGTCCGTGTTGAAACAGTACGCGTCGTAAAAGAGACGGCAGAACACACAAGTGAAAGTGAAAAAGAGACACACACAGAAAGGGAGGAGGGTCATTTTTAAAATGACAAAAGGTCTGAGCGCTGGTGGAAACAGCTGTCTCACACACACACACACACACACACACACACACACACACACACACACACACACTTCTCTTCTTTCACTTTCCATACTGCCATGCCAGGGTGTCCCTGCTTGCTTTTCGAGCCTGTTGCAGATGCAGGGAACCAGTTTTAATGCTCGACTGCATAAACTCCAGAATTCTAATCATTTAATATATAATTATTATATTTTTAGGAACTATCACACTTACACGTTCACATACGTTGATAAGCCCTGCGGTGCTTTTGGTTTTGGAGTGCTGCTTTTCTAGTTTATATGCACCTGATCATATATAAAAAGAAGAATGTATATATAATAATATATAATATATATATCCATATATATATAAAGAATATAGAATAGAATAGAATATATCTGTCAACAAAAGTGAGCTCACTCACCTCATATGCAAAGCATCCTGGGTAAAGATCCACAAAGCGTTATCTTCTAACATCGTTCGGTCCACTCTGTAAGACATTGGGGGGGCAGATTTTAAAAAAGAAGGGTCAGATCATCCCCTAATGTATATCAAGCTCTCAAAACGTCCCATGATGCAATACAAAAGAGGATTTCTGTCAGAAGTACATGTCAAGATGACTTTAAAAGCCCCGCCTCCAGCTTGTGATGATAAAAACTCTCCAAGCCCAAGCTAAGATAACCCTGGTGACATCACTGGGGTTATTATCTCAGTTATTAATATGATGTGTAAACATTGGTGCACTGTCCCTTTAATGCCTTTACAGATAACGATGAAAGGCTGAATAATGTTCAGTTTCCAGGGTTGAGGCACACTTGAGTGAGACACATGACCGCACCCACCGAGTCCATCTAGGGGCCACACCCAGGATTGACTGTAAAGTGTCAAAGTTTTGAGCAGAATTTCACCTTAAACATCACCCACTGGTGATGCTGGACGTCTCACCCTTTTCCACGACAACAAGAAAACCTGCTGCTTTTCCCAGACACTGACCCTGCCTGCGAGGACGATTCTGAGAGTTCGGAGGCCTTTCTCTCGCTGTGAGGCTGACCTGGGCCGGTATGGTGCAGGCCCAGGTTCATCGAGTTCCCACTGGCTTCGGTTCACGATCACAAACATCCTTAGTTTACGAAACAATTTGTCTCACTTTACTTGAGCAGCTGAGCTGACGTGGGAAAGCGGCTTGAATCTCTCATTATTCCACTGAAAAGTCAGATCACATGTCCTGAGAAGACGCTGAGAGTCTACCTGCTCACTGCACGTCAGTCGCTCTGTGTCGTCCCACCGTATCTTATGCAATCAGGTGAAAACACATGTTTCACAAAATATCCCACGTCATGGTCTCCTCAATGAATCCTCTCTCCCACCTCTTTTTAATGACAAGCTTTTGTGAGGAAGTGCACTATGACTTTGACTCTACTTACTGCTATTTCTGGATTGCAATTTGCTTAAACTGAATCATTCGTTGTAAATTACTCGGAGTCAGCTAAATGCCTTATTCTTAGCCATCCAGAAATCTGTTTGTGATATGTAAAATACTTCACGACTGGTCCTTCCCACTAGGATGAACAAGAAATGGCTACCACACTTGTTTTTAGACTCTTACTGTCAATGTTGTACTTATTGAGTCATATGCAATGTTTAACCAGATTAAGTGTCATGTCGCAAGATCCACACTAAAACGTCTTCCCTGCACCAGTGCCTGTCGGGTAACACATGCCAGTGGCGTGTTGAGGCGAGATGACTCCTCGCGATAAGCCACTGTCCTGTTTCCCAGCATCAATGCACGTCAGCCGTTTTTACGAAGCAACTTGATGTCAGCTCAGCACATCCCAGCTACTGCACCTCGCCTACTCCCATGTACGACAGATGTGTTGCACTGAATGTAACGTGCGTGTTTTCAGGGTGGTCTGCTAGAGAACTTTTTAACAAAACACAGGGATTCTCTACTATGGTTTGATAATGATACACTGATGTTTAAAATGCAACACATTGCAGCTTTAAAGTTTAATAATCGCATTGCTTTGTGCAATGAAGGGGGGAATCTTTACCATGCACTGTAACAGAAGAGACGGACCTGCCAAGTCCTAACTGTAGAAAACGTACATCTTTAATGTAATAGTTGGAAGTGTGTTTGTGTTTGTGTGTGTGTGTGTGTGTGTGTGTGTGTGTGTGTGAGAGAGAGTGAGAGAGGGGGGGGTTACTGTAATCAAGAGCACCAAATGAATAGTAAAAGAAGAAGTGAGTTTTTTTGGTCAGCGGCCAAATCCGAAACATCTGCTGGCTCTTCCCCCTGCTGTGTGTGTTGTTGCTTAGTGTGTGTGTGTGTGTGTGTGTGTGTGCATGGGTGAGCCAGCCGTCCTCTCAGTCAGTTGGACACAGCGGACTCAAACCACACAGCACTTCAGCATGCACCTGCCACCACTGAGAGATATCTGTGTACATGTGTCAGTGTGTGTGTGTGTGTGTGTGTGTGTGTCTAGGAGGGGATGGACAGCTGATCTCTACCCACATGCTTTGTGAATTGCACAAGCACACATGCGAGTTCAAATGTTTTTCCTGCACACACGCAATGACAGAAAGACTCTGCGGCTGTGATTCAGCTCACTTTGTGCACTTGAAGGCCGTGAAGGACAGTGACAACGTGTTTTTCACAAGTAGAATCCCAGAAAAGAAAGGAGTTTCTTAACTGGACCTCCTCTATTTTGTTGTCAAATTAGTTTCAAAGCCTGGCCTACTTCCTGGGGGCTTGGTGTTATACATCTGTAGATAACTAGCAAGTGTTATTAGCTAGCAAATGTCAGCCTGCAACATGAAATCGGCAGTGCAATGTTGTTTGGTAGCTCATCCAGCAAGCTGAGCATGGGTGTATTATAAGAACTGGATATTAACGATACCGGACCCAAAGAGTCCTCAATTAACCTAGCCTGCATGTGTTTGGACTGTGTGAGGAAGTCAGAAAACCCAGGACCTCCACCCGGCTTTGTTCTTAACAAGAGGGAGGCAAGAAAACACACACACACACACGCAGCTATACCAATGGCTCGTGTTTGCAACCTAATTTGAATGTTAGTGGAGAGTTTCACTGTAAATGACTAGTGTGAGGCATTGTGGTAGACTTTGACACACACACACACACACACACACACACACACACACACACGTTTGTGTAAAAGAGCCACAGAAAGAAGAAAAAAAAGTCAAAAAACAGAGACAACCTACTTCCTGACTATGATTAATTTGTGTTACTAAGCAGCTCAATGGCAACACAGAGATCCATGGCTACGCTCAGCTCAGAGCTGGTTTACTGTTCGACCACATAACAGAAGCTGACCACAGTCTCATAATCCTGGCCAGAATCCAGAAGCGCACCACACATGCTCCATCTGCAAAACAACACATCAGTGATTCTACACTGTGCTGACAGGGGTTTAGCTCACTTTTCATCACAATGTTTGAGTTTTATTGAGAGGAGACATGCGTCTCATGTCCGAGGGGGTCCTGTTTCAGTCCCGGTGCATTTTCTGTATGTGCACATGCATCAAATGAGAGAATAAGAATGGAAGTTATGCATTCAGAGTTGTCTGAATTGTTGCTACAACCGATAACTCAAGCTGGAATTCATTACATTAGATCATCAGAAAACTAATCGACTAATTAATTTAATTTTTGCTATTTTTCAAGCAAAAAGTCAAAAAATGAGATTATTCCAGGTTCTTAAATGTGAAAATGTACCACTTTTCTTAGTTGTACATGATAATAAATAGAATATTTTGGGGTTTTGGACTATTGGTCGGACAAACTAAGACAGGAGGAAGTCATCACATATTGTGACTGTTTTCTACAATCAAAAGAATCCACAACAAAAATAGTGGTTATATTGGATCAACTAATCATCTGGCTGCTTGACGTACAAGTCCATGCTGTGTGTTGCGTGTCAGCTCCTCTGTGACCTCCACCTACACATACCCCTTCTCTGCGTAGGTCCAAGACATTCACACGTATCTTCCCAGAAACAAACTTCCAGCTTTAGCAACCCAAATGACCTGCCTTTAGACTTGACGTGTAGCGTGTCTTTGTCTTGATTTTGACAGTAAGAGTGATTCAAAGATTAGTCAGGATTCTGCTACAGGACAGCTTTCATTCTTACACCCGTCCTCTGTCCTCAAACGCCTCCCAGCATGCCCCTCTCCCCCGGCCACAGATGTGTGCCGCTGAATCAAAACACAACAAACATGCTCGTCGGTTCTGTCTCAGAGCTGCTTTGATTGCCTTGACAACAGAGAAGTTGTCTGCAGACTGAAGTTTACAAGCTTCTGAGGATTTCCTGACGTAACGAATGTAATAACTTATGGTGAAATGACTTTGAGTTCCAGGTGATTCTGACTACCGTGTGAAAAGGGGTCAGGTTGAGTATTGAACTACTAAAATGAAGTATGAGTTTTGGCTGCAATAATAACAACAACAACAGTTCTGACTGCACAATCTCCTGGCTGTCATCTTAGCAACAATGCCCTGCCAGTGATGAACACCACAATTAGCTCTGGCCGCGGCCTACGTTTGTTCTGCAAAAGCTTGTTATGCTATTAGCTTGTGTTATCCAGCTGGAGGCCTGTGGACTCTCTCTCTCTCTATAACTCAGCCCTGCTGTCACAGCGCTGGAGAATTACAGCCGCCGCCAACTCCAGCTAACCAAATTAGCGCTTGTTATGCAACCTGCTAGACTTGGCTCCCAGGTCTGCTGCTTCAACCCTGCACAGCTTTCATTACAGTTTGCACATAAGACGGCCCTGCAGGCTGCTGCAACACTCATGTTTAAGTCTTAAATGCAACACAACTTGATTTTTGTCAGGGTCAGAAACTCAAAAGTACTACGACTAGAACAGTGGTTACATGTGAGCAGTCATAGCTGTGCTGCTGCTGTGTTTGAAGTGTGAGAGCTTTTCTCCTCCTCTAACTGGCTTTGAAGAACCAAAATACTTTTTTTTTTGTGACTTGAAATAAAACCTCTGTGCGCCTTTGTTTGGAGCCTCTTGTGTGCTTTGAATCATGACCTGAGATCAACAAATAGCTTTGTCTGAAAGGAACAGAAGCCCACTGGCAGCCGCTTTCAAAACTGTACAAGACTATTCAAATATTCAAACGTGCTGCATGTAGAATATGTGTCAGCACAAAGTTGAGCCTCTCATGTAATCACGCTTTGAATTGATGCTTACATTTAAGTCACAGAAATACAAGTTTTAGACTAAAAACGTTTTATACCTTTCTGGAGAAAAGTACTTGTAAATAAAATTTTAGATTTTAACAAAAGCTTTGACCCAGTGTACTTCAGTGTAGAACCTGCTACTATTATATACTGCACATTGTAAGCACATCCTGTGGATACGTTATATAATTATATATATATTATAATATATATTACAGTAATGATGGTGTTCAGGCACTACAGGAGGGCTTCAGAGGAGTCATGACATGGCTGTGTGTGTGTGTGTGTGTGTGTGGTGCTGATTAATTAGAGCACTTGGTCTCAGGAGGATCAGACCTGGAAGACGACTGTCTCTGCTACGTGATGGAAAGCCAGGTGGCAGTGCATGTGAGTGTGTGTGTGTGTGTGTAATAAGTTGGTGGCAGTGAGAAGAGCCAGACATAAACACACAGAGCTGAGCAGACATGCACAGACACACATGCACACCTCAGTAGATACCAGTAAATGTACAGATTAAGCAGCAGAGTGGGAGATCAGGAACAAAGAAGTAAAAATCCTACTGTGATTACATGGACAGAGAGATGCGCCCGGAAAAAATATCATATATTATCATCAGTTTCTAATTCTCAATGAAAATAAACTGATTCACATTGGGGATTTTGGATTTTGTTCATGCCAACTAGTAAATGTTTAAAAGTGTCCCCATGGCTGTTAAAGTTGCATAATAGCCTATCAGCGACCTGTGCAGTGAAAGCGGTGACACTTGATTTCTGAGAAAAGTTCACGTACACCTGACCTGTGTGGGGCATACGGGAGACGTATGCTCTCAGGGCTGTCTGCCTGGCAAACATTCCAGAGGGCAAACTTCCCCCATGCCTGCACGGGGCTGCTGCGACTGGATTTGCCATTTGGCAAAAGGTGAGTGAGGACAGCAAACGTAGAAAGACTGACAATGAAAACAGCAATTCAATGAGGAATGGACGGATGCTGCCTCACACCAAACCATTGTGATTAAAGGACACTTGCTGTAGACGAGGTTGCCAAGATCAGACACTATCACGAGTCCAAACATCATGTACGCTTCAGTGCAGCGTTCCCATCTGGTAGCACCACAAGATATCTGATAAATCTTATTAATGCTGGTTTATTAACTGGCCCCTGGCCGCCTGTCGGGAGATGGGAGCAGCTGCATCCAAGCCTACTGAGAAATGTTCACCAGGTTTGTTCGGTCGCACCTTTATGGTTTGACCGATCGATGCCAGCGCTGTCCAACTTCATACACCACAGCAACGTTTACATTTATATAACCTGCTCAGTCTACTCTGTTCCCATTGCAAACCAACAGCTAAATGAAACTACATCTGCCACTAGAGAACAGAGCGTCTAGTGTTGCATTTTGGAGATGTTGTTTGCATTATTTTGCCACTATACCTTCATGTATAAGGACTTTCTGTCTGTCTAATTCATGTGATTAAGTTCATGCATCTCATAAAAAGAATTGAAATATTAAGAATGTGGTTATTTTTAAATCAGGGACAGGAAATAGCACGTCAGGGCGAAGATTTAATGATGGTGGTTTCAAAATGAGCGTGTGTTTCTTTAGCATGGACTTGTTTGCTGAGGATAAGACCTGGTAGAAAAACCTGCTACAGGGAACTGCATAGTCAAGCCTCTGCCCCCCCTCCTCCTCCTCCTGTTGTCATTGGTCAGGACATTATTTGAGCCCTCACGTGGTTTGGTGAATTCAAGCCACTAAGAATCCCTCATTGGGCAAGCTGCCAATCTCACGTTAAGGTCTTAAATGCATTCCTGCACTCTTGCTTCAGCACTTTAAAGGTAGCTTTGGCACTGAAACAGTACTGAAGCATACTGTTATTTAACCAAACAAGTTACTACCCTGGTACATTAAAGCCGAGATTATAATAAAGCAGTAACAAAACCACGACAGAAAACAGAAGAACCAAGCATGCACAATGTTTGTTTCACGTGGCTGAACTGCGTAGACCACACGATGAAGCACTGTGTCTATAAACTACAGAGGACGCATCCCAATGTTGTTATCCAAGCACTGAAGGCATCGAGCCGCCAGATGTCACTGTATCATATTTAGCCTCTTCCAGCCAATAATAACGTTAAAAGCAGCCTCGCCAAATGTCCAAGAAAAGGAAGGTTGGTGCAACTGAAGGAGAGGTGAGAAAGCGAATACATTGGTGCTTAATGGAGACAAGCTGGTATGTCTTCTTTGTAATGAGGTGGTGGGAGGTGCCAAAAGGAGTACAATTTAGGGCGGCACTTTGACACCAAATGCAAAGCCAAGTTTACAAACCTTAGGCACCAAGAGAAGCAACAAAAAGTCCAAGAATTAAAAGGCAGCCTGCGTTCTCCACAGAATGTGTTTGTGAAGGTTACAGCCGACGTGACGCAGCTTTAATGTGGGAGAAGAAATCCCCCGATTGTTGTTGAAGCAGTGTACGCTGAAGATGTGTGAATAAGTGCCCCGACCAGGATGGTGTGTGTGATGCCTAGATGGTCACTCTCTGACCCCACGTCGTCCACATCGTGTCTGAGTAACCTGACCAGTATCGTTATACATGAAAATAAGCATTCGAATAGGCTATAATAAGGCTACCAAGACTGGAACAAACCACATTGTTATTCTGACTCTGTTCTATATTACATTTCATTAATACACTGTATACATATGCCATTATTTTAGAGACTTCTGTTATTAATGATTAAGTTTTTGCTAAAACCAATACTACATCGAATGCAGAGGCAATATGACAACAAGTAGATACATTGATATTGTCTTGCATTTCCGACTGGCCCTTTAAGGGCAACAATAATGCTGATGTGGCCCAGAATGAAAATGAGTTTGACACCCCTGTTCATGCTGTTCATAAACAGCATGAAAACGTGCTCCTCACCCCTTCAAGAGAACAAAAAAGGAAAAGTGACCACAGAAACAATCTCTTGCAGAAGGGGGATAAATGCCATGGTGTGAATTTTGCAATCCTTTTCAAAGTTCACTTTGGAGCAAATAAGCTTAAAAGAGCCCAAAAAACCCAGCACTCAAAGATAAGACATCCAGAGGAGTCAGCTGGCACTTGTCACGTAGGCAAACTTACAGGTTCTCTACAGTAACATACCAGCACAGCAGTAAATACGGACACACTCCTGAACCTTCACTGGCAAATGCATAAACCTGACTGTTAGACAAGAATATCAAGTCACGGCCCTGCAGCTCAACCCATGCAATGCTGCTTTCAAGTCCAAACTGAATCATAAAAGCACACATGAAGCACACAGTGGTCAATACAGCACATGCCTCGGGAAGTGGGATTCTCTTTGATATGAGAAAGGTCAGAGTGGGATATTTCAGAGTGGGAAAATATGTAAGACACCTGGACACATAGCAGTACAAATGATGTATTAACTGTATGTACGTTTTGGAGCATACACACTAAACTTAATAACACATTTAGCACCATCACCACCGCACAAAACGCAAAGCACTGATCCTGCACACAGAGAGGAATACAAGTGTGCTTCAGCTGCCTTTATTCCAAATTGGGATTGTTATTTTAAATAATATCCACTTTTTCCAGCATTCATAACTTGTTTGCTTCTTCCTGCCTAAAAGATATATTATGGAGAGATGCGTCTTTTCACGTCACTGCCTCGGGACTGATCGATAATTTGTGTCACGCTAACCAGATGCTGCTCGATTGACTTTTCAAAATACAAGCGATACTTTTTTTTTTTTTTTAAATAGCAACAAGAACACCAAAAACACTTGAGTCAGACATTACTATAATGAATGCTGGGATTACACATACCGTTTATTTGGCTGTAACTCTGTAAATGCCATGGGTGTCCTCGACAACAATCCTGTGATACTACATTTGATTTGAAAGTTACTTTTTGACCGCTTCAACACAATAACATGCTACATGGCAGTACCCTGAAACTTCCCACCTTTAAATGCCAATCAATCCGCAATTTAATACAACGAATCAGTAACTTTAAGGAATTAACGCTCCAAATCAATTGGTGTTTTATTTTGAAACACAAATAAACCGGAAGCGCACGGCTGCACTTATTGCGCTTCACGCTCGAGTTGGTTGAGGAAGTCCGAGCAATATCAACCGGGAATAACTCAAAATGTTCGCTATGAAACTACAATATGTGTACATTAGTCACACAAACACCTCTAAAAATCGCCCACGCTTTTAATTTCGGTGTCGTGAAATGCAACTTTGACACCAGCAAAAAGACGAACACGACCAGCGTGTTGCGTTCACGGTTCACGTACGCCCGCAGTTGTCGCTTCTGTTGACGAGGAAGGGGTTTTAACAGCTAACTGTTAAAATTAAACAACAAAGTCCCGTTTGGGATATTTGTGCGGTTATCACGCAATGTTTGAACATGTTAAACAAACACCAGCACACTAGCGTTTACTTTTATCCCCCCCCCCAAAAAAAAAAACAACAACAAATAAAATAAAAATACTTAAGACCTGACAGCGGGTTTTGACAGATAACCGGCGGAAAGTAGCATTTTCGTCCGTCTAGCTAGCGAGAAAAACCCGATTCAGTAACTGATAAGCTATCAGTCACATCCACCGACAAGTCTCCCGGTTGTACACTCGCTAACAGTTCAGTAAAGACGCTTAAAACACCGAAAAATAACCCACACGACAAATACCGGTGTCGATTCTAACGTTATTTCCCGGACTCAACTAGTGAACCCCATAATATGTTGTCATGACACCGTACAGGAGGCATAACGGTAATGTCACGGCGCTGTTAGGAGGGTGAACACGTACCATTAATAAGCTCGGCACAGACACTTTACACAGAACATGGATGTTTAATGTTGGGGGGTGGGATTGAAGGAGAAATGGGGCAGGGAGGGGGGTCAGGGGAAGGACAGGAAACTTACCTGAGAGTTGGGCGGCCATGGGCGCGTGCTGTGCGGGACGTGTCTCTGCGTGTTGTCGGTCAGCGGGACGGAGCGGCAGTGGCGTCCAGGGCCGGAGCCGCCATGTTTCCTCTGGCTCAGAGGTTCCTCGGCTGTTTATCTTTACCAGTAGACCCCCCCCCCCCCCCTCCCTCTCCACCACCTCCACTCATCTCACTACCCCACTGCAGAGCTGCGTGTCTCTATACA
>JAVQJD010084681.1:0-15786 GCA_036023655.1 Nannoperca australis | reverse complement strand
CCCCCCCCCCCCCCCCCCCCCCCCCCCCCCCCCCCCCCCCCCCCCCCCCCCCCCCCCCCCCCCCCCCCCCCCCCCCCCCCCCCCCCCCCCCCCCCCCCCCCCCGCGGGGCCCCCCCCGGAAATGGGTCCGTGCTGCATTCAGTCAAGTTGGGCATTTACGCACGGCTGGCGGCGCGCTCATGTGCGCATATGTGTTTATAATATGTTTATAATGGCTAATTCCTACCCATCGCGAGCCAAAATGTGTGACTGCAGCTCTTTTGGGGGGGGGGGGGCACGTTCAGAGACCTGTTTCGTGCACGAGCCGGAATGCGAGGCGACTGCGTGAGGCCGGATTAAGTTCGTGTTTTTAATTTTTCTGGCAATGCCACTTGTTCCGCGTCGCCAGATGGCCCCGTGGCTTCATGCAGACATATTCCACCCCATTGAGCGTGTGGAGGGGGACAAACGGGCAGACTGCCCCGACCGAGCAAACGGTGCATGACAAAACTAATAGGCCAACTCGTCTACTGACTGACCACCGTTTCCAAAAGCACCGAGATAATCACTTCGTACTGCAGTGGAGCCATCTCTATGGTGAGATGGAAAAATGTGAAAATGAACTTTGTTTTTATTGCCTTGAAGTTTGGGATATAACTTAACAGTAGCCTATTCCCACAAAGCCATTGGGATTTTCCACTACAAGGCAACCTGAAAGGTGTCCTTATTAATGGCTTATGATGCAACTATAAGCATTATTAAATAACTATCAACCATCAACCAGGCATATGTCACAACATATAAACCCTGTATAAAAGGGGCCTCGTGTACTAATTTGTCCCACTGGTCAAGACCATTTCAATAGACTCTTGGGGCAAAGATGAGTCCAGTGCTCGTGTGTAATATCTGTAGAGATGACACTTGACTTCCCCATAAAAAGCCACATAGGGGAGCCAGTGTGTGCCCCCCCCCCCTTGACTGAATAATCAATGAAATGCATTGATTAGTGTGTATTACTAAGTAGAATTGATTCAAGTCAAATAACTACAGAGATAGTAGCTGTTGCATAAGCACATATACAGTAAGTCCAACAGGAGCCAGTGGATTGTTAAAAGATTTGTCATATACCACATGATGCAAAGCTGTAAACAGTGCGTTTGTGTACTAGTGTGGTAACAACAGCTCCATTCAAGAAGCATCAAAACAACAGAGTATAGAAACAAGGCTACCGTCAACTAGGTTTGCATGTGCTTGACAAATAAATTTACTTGACAGTGATCATAGCGTCTGTTTTTTTTTTTCCTGCAATGGATGGCAGAAAATTGTGAGTCATCTAAGTTTACCAAACCAGATTTTAACTCGAGTTTCCTTCCTCTCATCGTCTCCTGCCTACTTGGTGGCAATATAGGGTTACGTGTCTCATAGAGAGGTCTGGTGCCACACAGGTGTAAGTTGTCTGTCACACAGGGGACCATAACCACACCCAAACTACAGCTGCAGCTGCCTGTCAAGGGAGCATCTCCAGACCATTTGAATCTGGGATGGGCTGTATTGTCAGGGGAAGAAAATACATTTAAACCTTATTTTTGCTCTTTTCTTTAGTGCTTTCTAAGCTTAAAAAAAAAACCTGTTATCAAGTGCTGTTTAAATATGTATAACTCTCTACTTCCAGATTGGATATCAAAGTGCAACTGGGCCACATTCATCTGGATTTAATTACCTTATCAGTGCCAACAGTAAAGTCTGTGAGTGTGCTATGCGGCGCCCAGATGGGACTCTGTGTTTGCATGTTTGCCCTGTATCCAGTGAAACTCCCCTTCCCCCAAGACCTTTAATTATGTCTTAGTCAGTGACCTAGCAATGAACAGAAAAAAAAAAACTACCATCAGACTGTGTTACTTTAAAGCACAACTCATCCACGATGCAGAAAAATGAAAGGCAATTGAGGCAAATTAGACGAAATGCTGACCAGTTGTCATCTTTGAAGTTAAAAATAGAGCAGCAACAGTTCTGAGTCATCCAGCCACACACAGGCTGCTGTGAAAGAAAATAACGTCTTGCTCTTGTATACAGAAACCCAGCTGTTGGAGGTAAACATAAAACACCCAAATGAGTGATTTTCCTTTTTCTTTTTTGAAAAATAAATAAAAAAAGGCAAAGTACCTGGCCTTGGGCTACTTGCGTTCAGAACACAAAAGGAAAACCACACCTAAGCCTGAAAGAAATGGGGACACGATGCACACTTGCTGTGTTTGATGACTGAGCTGAAAATGAGGACCAGTATGGGGCCAAACGCTGATTCAGATCTTGGGTCAGTCAGTAATAAGGTCATTTTATTCTTTCTTCTTTTCGTTTCGCCAGTGTCACGGTCAGGTTTGGATGCAAAACGAGAAGAAAAACTAAATAACTACTTGCCAAATAGCTATGACACTTAATGGTGGTCCCGAGGTTGATTACCTACATGAAGCACGACGGGTTTTGGTCCAATTTATTGTTTTGTTTAGCAGAGCACCTAAAAAGGTGATAGATTTCAATGAAACATGTTCAAAGACCATGGACCAAAGAAGAAGTGTTTGTATCCGGATTGAGATTTTGGTTTCGATTGTGAGGGTTCTTGAATCATTTTGGTGACCTCATGATACCACCAGGCCACCATTCCTCCTTGACCAACGCTTCATCACAAAAACTAATGGTTTCATTCATATTTGCTGTGAAGTTTCAGACCTCTCTTAGCACCACCTTCAGGATAAAATGCACAAGACGTCACAAACTAATAATTGAATTCTTGCCATGAAATCTTCTGAGCACATTCATGGTCCTGAGAGGATTATACGCCTTGGAGTTTAATGACACCACCGCCTTTGACGGTTAAGTCTTGATTAACCAACAGCAATCCTGAGATCTTACACAAAAAAACACACTGAAACGAGAACAATTGTAAAAGTTAGTACGCGTTTATTCACCATAAATGCAGTATGCACCGCCAAGCTAGAATCAACATTGCTGTCCTCATATTCAAAGCTAAAGTACTATATAATCACATATCAACATTTGCATATCCAGTTCCTCCAACTGTCTCACTGATGTAGCTGTAAACATTTTATCGTCTTGAGCACTTTGCACAATAGAAGTCACATTTATAGACATTTACATATTCATCTGCACTCAATATCCCTACAAAGCATAGAAAAAAATAATTCCATTACATCTATTGTTAGATTATTTATTGTTACATTATGTATATTAGTTGACGACAGAGCAAGGGTTCATGATTTACCATGTGTGGCATTTTGGCCGCATCTCAAAGTACTTTCACATTTCTGGACCGCTCAGAGACAACGCTTTCACTGCGGCCGTCTGAAGCGCGAAGCCGCGGTCCCCCCTTTTCATGCTGTGGCACTGAGAGCAGCGACTGCAGCGTGATGTAGCAAAAAGGAGACGCAATATAAACAACTGCCCAGACGCAGCCTTCGTCTGTAGCAAGTGGCAGACCCATCCATCCAATCTCTCATCCTTTTTTTTTAAAGTCGAGTAAGCATTTATGAATTCCTCCCTTCGTCTGGAAAAATGTTATCGACCAGACACGAAGGGACAGAGGCTCTGGTGAAACGAGTCAGCTCGTTTCTGATTGAATAAGAAACCTCTACAAAGACGGGAGGAGGGGAAATTGTTTACACAGTAGATGCGCCACTTCCTGAATGTTTACAAGGATTTAGGGTATATCTTTCCTCCATCCCCTCAAGAGAACACTTATATTTAGTGCCATTCTTGATAGAGACAGCCAGGCTGAGCCCAACGTAAGCATGCTGCACGTGTAGAGAGCAGTGACCCAGAACAACGCTACGCGAGGCACATTTTAGAATCAAGAAGTCTTGCTATGCGAGTTGGCTTATGTACGCTAAGGACAGATCCCAGCCGAAGGAGGTTGTAGTAGTAGTAGTAAAAGTCACTTCAGGAGATGCACGGGAGACATGGTTGTTGTCTTTTAGGACATTTCGTAACTAAGTAACCACAAAAGATTGATACCAGAATATTCTATGATGGATAATTCAAAAGCTAATTTCGTTGAGCTTGTTTTATCACATTATTTGTGTGTCTGAGTCTCAGCAGCGGCAAAGTCACATATGAACCTTCCCAAAAGTTAATATAAAAAATATTTCGTAGTAACTAGCAAAAAAAAATCAAAAAAAAAGTCAGCAAGATCAGCTAGAGTAACTGTAGCAAAGCCTACGGTCTTAGGCAAAACAGTATCATAAAAAAACAATACAGCACTGTAGGATGCAGTTGGCTGACGAGCAATATTAGTTTTTTGCACCAAAACAAGGCATTTTAATACTGGGGGTGTGGTTGGGGTTCAGAGAGGAGGTTCCAGCCTCCGACAGTTCACCTTTAATTATAGATGGGTCAAATGATTTATTTATTCACCTCTCCTCCCCTCCTCTCCTCTGCCTGCCTGCTCTGCTTTCCAAGTCTGAAAACGAGGGCAACGTGTTGCAGACAGGCTGCTGTATTTGTGACCTGGTGCGATATCGTCTCCTCCTCACTCGTCGTCTCAGGGAGCAGGTGTTTGCTGTGACAGCGGTCTTACAATGAAAGGGTGTGGCTTCAGCAGTGGGCTGGAGAAACCCGTGAAGCTGGAGTTGTTGTTGGAGTCAGAGCATTGATGTGATAAGAAGGGCAAGAGGAACAGGCTGAGCTCAACTCACAATTTCAGTGCCTACGTGTCATGTTGCGATCTTTTTAAGATTTAATAACGATACATTTCTAATTTGTAGCTCAGCTCAGGGGGCAAGAAAGCTCGTATGAGCATCTCTGCAGACAAAAAGGCTGTGCTTCAGTGATGGAGAGTCCGGGGATAGATGATAGGATTATAAACCTTGGTCAAAGCTTTTAGGACTCAGAGTGACCAGCACGCTGGATACCAGTTGTTTGCGTAACCTGACTCTCGCTGGGACATTCTGTGCATGATTCTTTGTTTTTGCCCCGTGTCCTCTCTGTTCTGAAAATAACAAGTCAATTCCCAAAAGAATACATTTCCCCAAGTTATGATGCCACGGTCTCATCTTTCTCCTATTGAGGCTGCGTAGTGCCTTGCAGGGAGTATGGAAGCTGGTTAAGGAAGGTTGCTCAGATCAGTTCATGGTTCAGGAGTCAGGGGATGTCAGGATGGGATCTGCTGCAAGAATTTGACCACTACTACCTGCCTTGCAGGAAAGAAGGGATTTCCCCCCGTTCTTGCCAAATTCCCATAAGAGGCCCAATCTATTTTTTGTTAGCCTCTGGAAAAATAAATTACATTTTCTGTGATCTGAAGTGATAAGGCCTGTAGCTAAACTCAATAATAAAAAAATACAAAATAAATAATCTTTTTTCTAGTAGTTTTTGATTTTTTTAAAGTCATAGATTTACCCCTTAGGGTTGTTGTTGACTCTCAGCTGACTTTCCATGAATCTCACTGAACAAAGCCTGCAGCGAGAGACACGGGAGAGTTTACCTGCCAGGCTGGTATCACCTTTGGGACTCGAGAGCACGAGGCTTTGAAGAGGTTCAAGAGCAACATAAGGATGGAGATGTTAGGAGGGCAAAAAAAACACTGAATGGACAGGATCGTGCCTTGGCAATGCATTTAGTCTGAGAATATTTATCTAAAAAGGAAAATGTATAAATTGGCCTCAACAATTTCCCCTCAAAATGACCACATACTAGTTTGTGAACCACTTATTTTCTTATATATTCTTAACATGAGGACATTATCCAGGTGCAGCAAACGTGTAGCTAGTTGATTCACAGAAAATGACGACCAGTCCACTCAAAAAACCATCAGCTACTGAAGCCACCAGTTTCTCCAGAACCATTTCAAGACACAATTTAGATGTTTCCTAAGCCAGTAGTGTTCATCCTTGGCCAGGAAGGCTTATAGCAGATTGCGTTGTTGACTATGATGATGAGGAGCAGGAAGCTTCCAAACACCATTATCTAAAAAGTTTGCAAAAAAATTGAGGCATCTGGATTTTCCTTCAAGTCTCCAGAGTGACTCAAATGTCTGGCACATCATTTTATTCCCACAAACCACGATATATATTTACTACTGTCTACTAATAAAAAGGCAGCAAAAAAAGTGTGGCGTATATTGCTTAACACAAAAGTCGCTTTTAGATGGACTTAAACGAGCTCCACAAAGTTACTAATGTGTAACTGGAGTCTTAAAAAAAAAAAAACCCCTCCTGATTCCTGAAATGAGGAGGCGTCTCAGGTGAGCGGCCAGACGTCTTCAAGACACACAGCAAGGGTCCAGTTGCCTTTGACTGACTACTGTTAGATACTCCTGATTACTGAACCTGCTCAGAGACAAGGCTGCGGATCATCCTGCCGTCAGTGCTGTCTGCCGCAGCTGCCGGCGTTGTCCCTCCACGTCTGCTGCAGGTGCTGGAGGTGCTCGAAGGCTCTCCGGGTGATGTTAAGAGCTGGGTGGACCTTCCTCAGGCTGGGCTCTCCGATCAGAGACAGACCACACAGCCCTAAGTACGCATGGAGAGTGTCTGGTGGACAGGAAACGGAGAGAAATTGGTAGAGCACAGTGAGGGATGAAGCGGTGAGAGAGCGGAGGGGGAACAAGGGGGGAACTAGGTCGGAGATGTTAACGTGTATCGCAGCAGGAGCGCCTGCATGTGACAGGTCAGTAGACCTGATCAGAGATCAGACGGTAATGGTGTTTGTCACCTCACTCTCCATTACCGAATCAATAAAACAGTAACCTAATTTCCCCATACATAAATGAATAAATTCAAAAAAAATGCCATTATGCAGAAGCATTGTTTTTGTTGTAGTGCTCCTTTAAGAAGATATAAATAATGCACATAGGTTGGCCCTGTGGCCCCCCCCCTCCCTCCCTCCCCTGGGACCAGAGGAAAAGCGGCACGAGGCCAGTAATTGAATTATAATGAAATGACAGATCCTTGGACAAAGACATCAGAATCAATCACAGCACCATTATAGCTGCATCAATCAGGATTCATAAGGACCCAAGGTTGCACAGAAGACACATATAGACATTGTTCACGGTTTTAGGTGAGATTTGATTAACAAGGATTTAGAATCATTTCACAAAATGTAATATATGGCAATTTATGTTTTGGATTACTAGTTCAGAATAAAGAATTTGGACAACACACATTTGCAGAACAGTAACAAGGCAAGACCATAGATCTTACGCCGCATGCAGAACTCGTTGTATTAACAGAGGTCATCATTCCAATTGAGGGGGTGTAAGATAAACAGTAAGGGGCTGAATATTGATTATAGCCGCTTTAAAGCATTCCCTCCAACATATATCATTATCGGATGATCACGTCACATCGCATTGTTGAACAATCAGGTGTTTCACTAATCGTGTGTGAACCAACCACAGTTTGCTGTTGGGGTATTAAAGGCAGAGACACCCGCATACAGCAAGGACTCGGCTTTCCTCTATGTTGTTTTGGCAAGTTGTGCATGCGGCATTAGTTGTTAATCATACTGCCCAATCTGAGAAGGGCTTTTCACCATAGAAACCATTCAAACTAGTTAGTGAGTCTTTTATAAGAGCATTTATATAGCCATGATGTCAGGCAGTTAAAAAAAGAGCCGTGGATCTGTTTCTTGGGTTTGTGACGACAGACGCTTTGATTGTGATTCAGTTCAATCAATTTGGGCAGAAACATTTAATATTGAATACCAACTGCTCCTAACATAAAAACCGATGCCGATGCCCTGAGCTCCTTTTTAAAAAGCAACTGTGGACAGAAACAGGTTGCGGCAAATGTTGAAAGTGTTTGGTCCAGATCTGCTCGACAAACACACAGCACCTTCTTGACCAGTTTCCCCGACATCAGTAGCTGTGCACGGCTGCATTGTTCAAGTACATGCAAGTCCAATGCTATTTGTACCCATAATGCAATGGAGTCCCTTTTATTTCCTGAAACGCTCTTTTGTTCAGCAATATTTACGAGGCTTTGTGAATCCAGCGTCTGTTTAGCCACATTGTTTCTTGCAGCCTATCTTCCCCGTCTTGTTCCGGTAACGCGAGGAGCTCGATCGCCCGCGTCCTCGGGCTACCTATGAACAATCGCCTCATCAATTACACATTACAAGGGCGAGCAAAAGGAACACACACACACACACGCATGTGCACCATTGAAGTTTAGGGTTACAAGAGCTTTTCCATTGAGTAAAGTAAAACTGCCAACCACAACTCCACCCTGACCTCTCTGCACCTGCGGAGGGCAGGGTGGAAACTGTTCAGTCCAAAGAGAAAAGAAAAGGAAAGGAAATTGAAACTGCGTGGTTCCACCATCTTTTTGTCCTTGATGCGAGATCTTTGAAGCTGCTGAAAAATAAACAGCCTCTACACGGTCTATTTGTTTCCACCACATGAACATTAAACTCGACATCCAACCGCACCCCACCGCACCACTCCTGTGGCCTTTACAGTATAATGTAGCAGGTATAAGGATTTGACAGAAATCCCCCTACGTATACCGAACAGAGCAAAACTGACACCAATATGACTAATATGAAGAACCATAGTATATAGTTTAACCAAGTATTCTGTAATTGGCTTTCCGGTAGAGTCTTTTTATTTGCACTCCCTCTGATGACTGAGCGTCTACTGCGAGATGTAGCAGACACCTCTCGAGTCAAATCATTTACCTGGATGGCTGTCCGGCCACTTGGCGAATCCCCCCACCAACCGATCCTGCGTGGACAGGATGAAGCTCCGGTTCTTGTCAAAGTTCGTATACTGGAACACATCTAACAGCTGGGACAGGAGAGAGGGTGAGGAAAGAGTGTGAACTTTTTTTTTTTTTTTACATTAGTAAACATTAAAACTAAATATTTGTAAATTATTTTCAAGCGGTTGTTTTTAAAGATGCTGAGCACGTTTTTAGAGAGTGAGATAATGCTCAATCATTGTGCTTCATTGCACAAAAGTCAGTTACGGCAATCAATGATCAAACACTTGATATTCTCCATCTGTACAGATGCTAGTGAAGAAAACGTCAAGCGTTTTCCATACTGCACTTTTGCCAAATACAAACATTTTGTTTCAGAGTGCGCAGTTGTCCCTCTGGCACAGTTTTGACCCAGAAATTCCGTTTTCCTGCATTGTGTTTGCTTATGTGTGTGTGTGTGTGTGTGTGTGTGTGTGTCTCCGTGGCTTACTCATAGCCGTTTGCAGTTAAGCTCACACTTCGGGTTTCTGGATCATGTGTGTGCATGTACGTACCTCTGGCATAGTTATGACCCACATGCTGAAGGGTTTGAGCACAGGTTTTTTGGGTGTGTGGGTGTAAGAGATTAGCCCAGTTGTTCAGACAGTGCGAGTAGATTTAGTACCATTTAAAAATTAAAAATAAACTAAACGTTACTTAGTGCATGCCGGTGCACTTTTCAAAACATCTCTCTGATCACTTCTCCCATTAGAAAATGGAGGTAAAGTGCAGAAAATCAGAGGCAGAACACTTAAATGCACTAAACATGTTAATGCGTGCAGGAGTGTGTATGCTAATACATGTCTGTTACACCAGTCTGTACCTCTAACGTAGCTCCCACCCAAAAGGAGTAGCATGTGTCTACAGGTTTGTTGGGGCGCCCATGGAAGCCGGTCTGTTGCCTCATGATGCACCAGCGCCGGATCCTGTCCAGCTCCCGCTGACTCAGCGCCTCCTCCAGTCGACCCATCAGACACAGAGAGGCTATGGCGCAGTACGTCCAGCCACCTGGACACACACACACACACACAATATGGACAATTCATACCACAAATGAATCCCATTAAATGAGACCACTGGTTTCTGACAATGTATTGAAATTTTAAAAAACGGTTCCAGCGGTTCACACTGAAATGTTTTCATGACAGACAACTAGCGGATTACAGGGCACTGCAATCACAAACAGAGGGCGCGTCTGTGTGTGCGACATGCCAAATATTTGATAGCATGCTGCTACTCTCGCTTATCTTTTCACAACGTTGAGCAACCTTATGCTTCATATGAATATAAATAAATGTGTGCCTGTGAGGAAAATGGCAGCTTTGTTATACTTTTAGCACAATAATTGAAGACATTTGGGTGGAAGAAAGAAGCTTGAGGCAGCCCTTTTGACATCTGAGTGGGAGATTTTTAAGGACTGAATGCAGAGCGTCTCTACAGACATGTACGTGCTCATTGATTGATGACAGGCTGTTATCAGTGCAGCCACAAGCAGCAGCTATCCATCCCTATCTATAACCCACCTGTCAGCTGCTTCCATCACCACCGTCCCTTTAACCCATCCCAAAACGTCACCACCAGCTTATCTGTGCTCGTGTGTGAGGGAGAGCAACAAAGACAAGGTGGGGTGAAGTGTGTGGGTCACGGGTGTAAATCTGCTAAAGGTGTCACACTCGCCTCCAATCAGCCACGTCTAGCTCACTATCGGCTGGAGGCGCAGGAAGATCAGAGGGGATTAAATATAAATCAACTGTGGGGAATCCAAAAGCACCTCCTCTAATAGTAGGTTTGGGACAGTCATATGCTTTGAACAACATCTTTTAATTTTTATGAATAGAATAAACCCTGCTTTTTGGCACCCTTTTCTATGATGTCAACTATTTTTCCCTCACGAGCCACCATACGTTATTCATGGTAACCAACAATTGGGAATTTTTCAAGTGCATTTAATGGAAGCACTCTCCTCAGAAAACGAGATTACATAGCCTAAAGAAAAACAATCGGGAAATATATGGAAACAGTGAGATAAAAGCCAACCACACTGAATACATAAACATAGAGAAAACTCATTTCTTACCCAGAAACGGTTTCTGTAACAACATGTTTCACACAACGGCTCAAAACACAATTATCGACCAAAAACAGTGTAAGAGTCTGTGCACATTTAAAGCACAGCGTGTGGGAGGTCTTGGTGCAACACACACACACTACGAGCTTGGCTGGGTAATGGGCATCTTCTGTATATCTCTACTGATGTGTAATCAGCCCTCAGACAGAGAGTTGGCGGGCGTGCAGAAGAGAGCCTGTAATCACACGAGGTGAATTCATCGCAAGGAGGGAAATTTCCGAGAGGCACCAGGACCTGCCCCTTCAAGCAGATTCATTTCACGCAGTCACAGTCTGTCGCAAAGTTAACAGGACATGCTCCCTTCACCATGTCAAAAAGGTGACTATGGATATGTTTCAAGTCGTGGTTTGATGTGTGTGTGTTTAAGTGTGTGTGTGTGTGTAGGAGGACGGCTTTTGTGTCAGAATAATACGATTTAATTTGAGCGGCCGAGGGATTAATGAGGACAATGTATCTACAGAGACGGATTTTAATGGCTAATCCTTTAAACCAGTTACTCCCATCAGCCACTTTCATGCCCTCTACCACTGCACCGCCAACGCAGCCGCAGACGTTTTGATCTGATATGAACCTTTTGGCTTGAAAACCAGAATTACATTTGATTAATGTGATTCTTACGTCTGAGCTGCAAAGTGTGTACGTTTTTACTCTTCTTCTCTGAACTACCAGAACGCTCCCCCCCCCCCCCAGGAGTGCGTTCAGCTTTCAATCTCACATTTCTGATTTCTGTGACTAAGTTCAAACCATTACAGGATGACCATACTCACCATGTGACTCTCCCCCAGCTCCCTGGCCAAACCCATTGTCATATGACTGTAGACAACAAAGAAAAAAGCCATTCAATTACAAGCAATATTTAATCTGGCAAGAAAGGCTGATTAGGGTCAGAAGAGGCTGAACTGCATACATTTATTCCATGTATTTATTCTTACGTAACCTATCTTTTATTTATTTATTTTTTAATGTGTGAGGCATAACAGAATGTAAAGATGTCACCATGAACGAACCCCAACACGCCTTCCCAACTGTTTTAACTTGTTTTGTAGACTTCAGTCCAGCTCAAATGTGATGAGTCATTCTCAAAATGAATCTTGAGGCTTCCCAGTTGTTCTTACTGGTCAAGTCACAACTGGGTGCGTCATCAACTGGCACGCTAACTTGTTCTATTTTTAACTTTCCTTTTTTTCTTGTATATAGTTGTGTTGCTATCAATAGAAAAAGAGAGAGAGAGAGAGAGAGATAGCCTGCACACAGTAAATAAACTGCAATGAAACACTCTTGTGTTAAATGTCAAACTTCCGATGAATAGGAGCATCTCTCCGCTCTGGGAACTTCAGTTATCCAAAACGCAGAGATGACGAGCATGAAACAATACCTCACACAGACCACTTTGATGTGTCTAACCCACGTCTGACGTAAAAACAAACACTGGGGCTAAAGCAAGGGTTGGGTTAAACATCAATCAACTGTCTGACAAAAATATCACAGAAGTGCCACATCCTAAACCTTGGAACATCTTGTTTTTCTCCTGGATAGGGACTGGAAAAACCTCTGCTGCTGCTTTAAGACCACGATGCACTGCTGAACCACCCCCCTGCATTTATTATAAATGAAGTATTTCTAGGCAGAGTGCCACCTACTGAAGGTGGGTGGCCTGTTCTCCCCATTCAAGTGTGGTGGCACGGTTTTGAATGGCGCAGACAGAGGTTGTACCACTAGGGGGCGGGCGTATTGGCCTTGAATGTAGGTCTCATTCATTCGTTAGGGGTGCAGCAAAACCTTCATAATCTCCCCCGCAGTTTAAAGCCTCATTCTACATTTTTAACATCTACTCACCAAACTTCCTCTGATGTACTCAATGGCCTTTTGTATGTCCATGCCTGACCAGTCATCCAGCATGTAACAGATACTGGCTGCACAGTAGATAAACCGTATGTCATTTTCACTTCCTTCTGGCACCGCGTAGAAACTGGAAGCGAGAGGACACGCAGACACAGAAAGCCACAAAGACAGGAGAGTTACACAAACGGCTGAAAATGCGACGACTGTCTATAATCAGAAATTCTAGCATTTAAGTCATATCATGTCAAAAGGCAACTAAAAAAGCCTGTCAGCTGAAACAGTCTGTGTGAAAGTGTTAACTCGGATATATCTCTATATGGAGGTATGAGGATAGTTTTATTGGCCAGACATGATATACACAGTGCGTGTGTACGTCTGTGTGTTTGTTCGTGTGGACAAACTACTGTTGTCAGACCAAACGTGAGTCAATGTCAGTCCACATTAAGGCTGGTAGTGTTAACATAACCTCAGGTGTATTTGAGTCAGAGTGAAAATGCCAGTGCGTGCGTGTGTGTGTGTGTGTGTGTGTGTGTGTGTGTGTGAGAGAACACCGACCTGCCGTCCTCCAGCTGCAGCGCTCTGAGACTAGCCAGACAGGCCTGTTTGTTAACCCGGCTCAGATCGTCTCCCAGAATCAACAGCGAGCACAGCCCGGTGTAGGTCATGGCTACATGGCCACTGTCATACGGATGGAGCACACCGGGACCCTGAAGACAAAGAATAATAAAATGGTACATCTCCATTCATGCAACTGCAGTGAAAAGACAAAAAAAAACAACACACAAAAAAACTACAGGATTACAGTAGTTATTAAAACCAACATCTAGAGAGAGGGAGGAAATAAAGAGGTTTAAAAACAACCGAGAGCAGACAGATCAAGTATTTACCCATCCACAGACAGCTGAAGTAGATCTTTAGGGGGAAATTACTCGTATTACATTAGCAACTATGTCTCCATGGGGATAGAGAAGTAATGCCAAATGAAAAACACATCTATTACAGTGACTTAATATTACCGCTGCTGGGGTGAAACTAACAAAACTGGGAAAACCTGCTACAATGATTGAATTGGCTTAAAATGTAAATATTTTGAGATGGATTAATGCAAATGAAAAATAGAGGAAACACGGGATCACAGCAGTGAATACGTCCACTCAAACTCTATCTTTAGAAAGACACAAAGTTTGGTCAAACTTGGGATGAGGTCTAAAAACAGTGTGGGGGGAGGCGAAGAGGGCCAGTACCTTAGTGCTGTAAGGAATTCCAATATGTGACGATCCTCGAAACCCACAACGACTTAGGTTAGATTCTGGAAGAGAACAACAGGAGAAGGGAAGATGGAGATGAAAGAAATACTGGTCAGCATCAAGAGGAAGTGGAACAAGAAAGCACTACTCTGTAACTGTCTCACAAACTAGGCTTCACTCTATTTGGATTGACCTTCAGCACGGTGCTGCAGAGATGCTCCACTAACTAAAAAAGAAAAAAAAGAAGCAAAGAAAGTGGACTGCTGCCACCTACTGGCCATGATAGAAACATTACTCACAGCTCAACACAACTAACAAAATGTCATCGTACAGCAGAGTGCACAACATGCTACAGAGGCTATTTCAAAACATGAAAACCAAACTGTGTCACACATGAAATTACCAATTTCTGACTGACAGGCGTATAATACATTGATCGTGCTAAACTATGTGACAGGGTTATGCCCACTAATTCTTGAGTTTAGACTTTTCAAATCTGTATTCAGTCAAACCAGAAAAGGTCTAACTATAATTTGTGTATTTTCAGCATCCACATGTTGTGAACAAAATTGTCTGCTAACCAATTTGTGATATGAAAGTGGTCCCTACAACAACAACAACAACAACAACATCATCATCAGGGACAGAACGTCTTCTGACGCAGATGCAGACACACAACTTACATAGATTAACTTGACATATACAGATTAATTCATTCATTCAACGCACTTGCACTCAGTTGGACAGCAACAACAACTGCTAAAAGTCTCACCAGCTTCAAACATAAAATGTATTTCCATACTGATGACGCATTAGGAAATCTGCCTCCCAGGCTGTATTTTCACATCTAATGACAAGAAACCAGCAAGACACCAAACATATGGCAAAAATGAGACCAATCAAGCGCATCTACTCCGTTATCATTTCTGTTGATGTCCTGAATAATTAACTGACTGGGCATCCTAACAGATGGCTTGTTTGAGAGAGAGAAAAAACAAGTCATTAAATATTTAGAGTCCATCTTTGCTTGATGAACAGAGGTACAGTCGGAACAGGTTAGGTGAGAGGGACACCTAGAGGCCCATATAGTAAATCTTAGAAACATTTGCACTTTTGGCAGTAAACTAAACTTGCCCTGAGCCTGAGCCCCCCCCCCCCCCATGCAGAAGGCCCCTAGTTGCCCTAACTCTCTCCCACCCTGGTGAAATCATAGACCCTTACACACACACACACACATCATTTGCAGTGTTTCAGCATCTGTTGTGAAACTCCTTAAAAGTTTCATGTGGCTTTTAGTCCTGCACCTCTCCTGTACCACTAGTATCCATACCTCGAAATATTTTCTTATAGACCGCTTCTCTCTTCTATTCTTTTTTAAAAGATACAAAAATCCTGGGATTTCCTTTGTGCATAGTGTCAGAAAAATCCCAAATCCTTGCTACTTTGACAAAGACAAATCAGTTATTATTTTGTTTGAAAACAGCTCCCATGAGGGCTTAAAGTCTTTTCATTTTGTTTTCTTGTGTAGCTGACTTTATGTACTAAACTGGTAACATTTATGGTGCAGAGGATCAACACCGGGGGAACTGATATGTACCCACGCGAGCTATGCCATCTTCAATTGTTCAATAAAGAACCTCAATGATGACTAACTGTTATGTTAACCTTGTAATATAATTATTATCGGCAATGAATACTTGCACTGCAAACCTTTTTTTTATTTATTATACACTACCGTTCAAAAGTTTGGGGTCACATTGAAATGTCCTTATTTTTGAAGGAAAAGCACTGTACTTTTCAATGAAGATGACTTTAAACTAGTCTTAACTTTAAAGAAATA
>JAVQJD010084667.1:0-26492 GCA_036023655.1 Nannoperca australis | reverse complement strand
CCCCCCCCCCCCCCCCCCCCCCCCCCCCCCCCCCCCCCCCCCCCCCCCCCCCCCCCCCCCCCCCCCCCCCCCCCCCCGCGAGCGGAACTTCCACACAGAAGAACACTTTGTACCACTTTTGTACACTTTGTCTAGTAAGTTAGCCACTAATCCATCCAGGAGTCAGCTGGGGTTTAATTCAGTCAGAACAATTTCTAGAAGGACGTGCAGTCTCTCATTAAGGGTTCTTTCACTTTCCATATATATATATTATATAGTCTAATATAAGCCTTTGTAATGTAGTTGTGCAGTTAAACAACAATGAATTCAAAAGCTCCCATAAAGATTTCATTTAATGTCATTACATCCGACTTTTAACCCGTAGCCTCGGCCACGTCCAGAAAACACCTTCCTGTCCAACATGGCCGCCTGACGGGCCCAATGACCTGCTCTGAGTTTCATCTGTTTCATATGTTCATGTTCTTTTGCAAAAGAGTCAAACTAATTACAAATAAAAGAAGTTGAAATAGCAGGATATATATTCCAGGTTTGACACGACACAGAACAACAGCAGAGAGTGACGGTCGACGGCGCTGGGAGCCACTCCTGTTCTACGCCAAGCAATCATGACGTAGCAATCAGAAGCACATTTACCAGAGAAGAAGTTCTTGGCTCGCAGGTAGCTGACGCTCAGGCGGAGGATGGAGAGTTTGTCCAGGCTGGCGGTGACCTCTTCGGGGAAAGGCAGCAGGCTGGCCAGCCGCTCCAGCTCGCCGTTCAGCCGGTCTCGATGCCGTTTGGACGGGTTGGACTTGGCCCCCTCGGCTGGTTGCTGCTTCACCCTGACGGACATTACAAATGGAGAAGATGCTCAGAGCCCATGTAGAGCCGCCAGGGGTCAAATGTGACTTCTCTCTGGGTTCCTCTCATTCTGTCAAAAGTTCTCATTAGAACATTTGGAGATCGCAACACCTTGGTGGTACTACAGCACATCTGGGACATTCATTTCTGGGATTATTGCCAAATTATTTTTGAATCCGCTATAATAAATTTGGGGATTTTAATAAAATATTTTCAGGATGTGATACCAGATTTAGGGTGATTTTGGAGTTCTATAACAGTTTAAAAAAAGGTATTTTAAAGTTATAGTAAACATTTTGCTTCTTCCCTAACAATCACATGGCAACACCATTATTTGGACATTTTTGCTATGTGTTATTTTTAGCCGTCCAAAATCAGCTTTCGTTGAACGTGCAAATAAAAAAAATTATCCATTTGACACCTGGCCCCTGTTTCCACAGGAACCAAATGCGTCAAACTACATTTTGGGGGAATGTGTGACAGTGACGCACAAGTTTATTTCAATATTTCCAACATCATAAAGCTTCAGTGAAGTGTTTTGGAAATTGAAATGTCTTCAGAAACAGACTTTTGGCCCCGGGGCCTCCTGTAGAGGCTCATGGATGTTAACACATGCACTATAAGAGGAGGCAGATTATCGCTTCACTGTTTTATTGATCCATGCTAATCTTTGATCAATGAATCAGTATCAGTGATTTTACCTGATGTTTGTGTTCATGTTTAATAAGGACATTTAACAGGGGAACATTTCAATTAATATTGTTTTAAAAAGAATTCCAGTATTTAACTGAGCAGGTTTTTAATTATGTAATAATTCTCACAAAAACATGAATAAAAATAAAATACTGTGCCTCACTGTGTCATCGCTTATTAAAATAAGAATATTTTATTTGTAATGCAAATGATGAAAATCACATCTTCCACATAGCAGAGCTGAAATAAGGTTTTATTGATTTTATTGACAATTCATCCCAAAAATGTTCATATTTGATGAAATATATTGATGTTATCTGATGCTGCACATAATATTGGCAGTTTAATGTGTTTCAAAAAGCAGCAAACATTAAAGACAGTCTAGTAAAAGCACAATGATGAAGTACAACAGTACCTTTCTGTCAGTAAATACCCCACGTGTGAATTTTGAAGCTTTTAAAAAAGGCGGTTGCTAACAAGCGAGATTAAACGTCAGAAACTCATCCCCTCACACGTCCGCCTGTACAGGCAAACTATTCTAATAAGAGGCCTGCGCACAAATTCAAACTACAAGCTGGAAGCTCAGTGGTGGTGGGGCGCCGTCGCTTGTAGCTTAGCATCAGCCTTTCACTTGTGGAGACTGCATCTACGCTCGGTGGTTTGTGAAGATTATCTTGCTGAACAAAGCGTGTAAGTATAAACATAAACAGTTGTTTGTTTTTTTTGCAATAATCTGTGTGGAAAAAATTCAATTGGCTTTTTGTTGAGGTAACCATGGCGATACTAACATCAGGGTTGGACTATATAAATACATCATCCCTGCAGCGCTGTATGTCACACTTAATTAGCTCTTAACTCTTTTATGTTTGTCTTACACAGCGGACAGCTTTGCCTCTTCAGGCCTGTAAGATGTATTTAAGTAAGAAGGGAAGAAATCACTGTGGTGGAAGTGCTCACACCTCATACTCATGTACTGTTGAATCTGATAAGAGGCTGTAAGTAGATAATACTTGGTTTGAAGGGGTCACAAGCCAACAAGGTTGGGCCCCACTCCTTTATATTCTTATATATTGTCTTATGCAACACAGATGATGACCCAACATGTTATCGTGTGTAACCTACTTTACAGTCAGTCCATGACGGCTTGATAGGATAAAGACAATAATAAATCACAATTTTGACCATTTGTAGCGCACAGATGATCACATACCTTAATATTTGTTTCACTATATAAGCAGAAAAAAAACTATCATTTTTACAGGAAGGATTTTACAGAATAAGAAAACATGGATAACTTGGGTTTAGTTAACACGTGCTGCTCATTCCTGTGTGTGTGTGTGTGTGTGTGTGTGTGTGTGTATAAACAGTTATTTCCACCATAATGAACCCCCTGCTTTTATAGATGTTTCTCACTGACTGTTCAGTCTAGAAGGTGGCATGAGAATCATATGAAATATCTCTCATAAAAATCCAGAGTACAAACGAATGTCTTCAAACTATTTGGAGAAATCTAAATATTTGGAGATCTCCAAACTTAAGGCCACTGTTGGAGTGGCCGACCACACTGATAGTGAACTCGATCAGGATGGAGTCGTTATTTCCATGGTTTTTATGGATAACTAAATTGAATTTGCTGCCACATCAAATTTCATCATATTTAACATGTAATGACAATAAAGCATCCGTCTAATTTTTTATTCAAATAACTTTATTGGCATGAACACAAACATGTTTTTGCCAAAGCAGTTTACAGAAGATTCATATATAAATGCACCGGTGTCACATGTGCACGTCTATCTGCAACACAGTGAGAGCAGAAGAGCAGGAACTCTTCAGCAGCAAGCGATAAATCAGCAAAACAGCCAATGGTCAATCAATGTATCTGTGTCTGTGTGTGTGTGTGTGTGTTTGTGTGTGTGTTTTCCTGCTCATCCATGAGGTATAATATCAGCATCTTTGTACTTTGCACTACAGACTGTTTGTTTCTCACAGAAAGCATTTAAATGAAATCTGTCTCACCACCTGCAACATGTCTCACACACTGGTTGAGTCATGCGTCACGTATACATGGACCATGTATCGACACACTGCGGGTCAATGATGTTCCGACTGTTGTGGTTTCCTGCGGTCACGTGATCACATCACAGGATAAAGACGAGCGAAGGCCACTTTGGACTCATCGTTTCTTGACAGTTTTTTATTCTTGGCAGGGAGATGGCGTCAGTCCGCACGATGATGTCACAGCAAGGCAGCGACTGCTCACACTTTCTTCCAAATAAAAAGGTTCCTCTTAAATCGGAGTCTTCTCGTGCTGACTGCTGAGGATTTAATCTAATGTTTGTGCAGGAATAAAAGACGTCTGAGTGTAAGAGGCAGAGCTGCGTCATTTAATCATACATTTAAAAAAAAAAAAGTCAGGACCGGTTTCCATTTTTTTTTCATTTTAAGATTTTAGCCCGACACACATTTTATTAAGAAACGACTAATTATGAAATATGCCAAAAACAACCTGTCGAGAGAGAAATAAAAAGATGCCCCTCTGATCCTCTGAAGGGCGTTTAGGCAGAAAATGGCGCAACACCGTGCAGGAGGGTCCCGGTGGGTCCCGGTGGGTCCGGGAGAGAAACCGTGCAAAAGTCCAATTATGCGTGTTTTTTTTCGTGGATTTGCAAAATTATTATTTATTTTATTTATTTTTTATCGTAGAAATAAAAACCAGAGCGACGTGTCGATGGTTAGGTTCAGGCCGCGGTTGCAGGCCTGCAATAATCCGCAGGCATTAAACAACCCTGCACAACACGTCCACCCTGCAGGCCTGTCCTCTACACACACATCCTAGACGGACAGAAATATTCGGAACCTCGCAGGTGCATTCAGGGGGGTTTGCGCTAAGAAGCAAAACGAAATCTTGAAATAAAATCAATTTCCTGCACGGAAACCGGTTTAGTTAAATGTTCTCTGAAACTATTTGGTTTGTCGCAGACCGGCATCAGCCCCTGCGGGCTCGCCCGGTGCGCGTCCATTTGGAGATGACAGAAACAAAACGAACTTACGCTCTCTGGACCGGTTTTCTCCTCTTGCGTCCTGCATACATGACGGCTCTTCTTATGTAAGCCTCTGATGAATCCTCACACACACAGCCGCTGTCTCCGCTACATGGAAGCCGCGACAGTATTCTGCTGTAATCCTTCAGACCCACACTGGAAAACGCATTCTTGGTGGGAAGAAAAAAAAAAAAAAAACACACAACACCAAACGATAAGTTAAGTTCGTCCGGACGTTTCACGGGAGAATGAAATCAAAACCTGTGGGAGACAAAACAGAACCGCAGAATCCGATCCGCTCAAAAATACAAATGAATTGAGGACGAACTCGGAAAAAGAACGAAACAGCCGGAGTGCAGTCAGCCTGGCAGGAGGATGAACTTGTTCCCGGTGAAAAGGCGATGTTCAGTTTTCATCCTCATGAAGAAAGAAAAAAGGATGAGATGCTGAAGAGGCGCAGAGTAACCCTCCTCCTCCTCCTCCTCCTCCTCCTCCTCTTTAAACACAACACACGTTGAAACAACGCAGTATTTCAACGTGAGAATCTGCAGCGCTGCACTCCAATTACCGCCGGACCGGAGACCGCGGGGGCGCGCATTCCTCTGACGGCCACCGCCGTTCACAGCACCGGGGCAGGAGGCACGCGCGGGCACGCCGGAGAGTCTCCTGGAAACACAGGCCGAGCGCGAGCCGGGCCCGTCGTCCAATCAGCGCCCAGATGAGAGATGCTGGTTTATGTGGAGCATGCAGTGGCCCGTGCGGAATGTGGGTCAGGGGTTACACCTTTAATAATGTACGTGTATCATAAAGAAGTCTTTACCTGCAGCCAGGGAGTCCTCTCAGCTGAGAAGTACAACCTGCAGTCCAGGCCTCCTCCTCCTCATCATCATCATCATCATCAGGCAATAAACAAGGAGCAGGCGTGGGGCCGTGTCTGCAACAGAGTCCCTGAAAGGATCATTTAAACGCAACTGCAATTTATATTTTTGGAGTGAATGCATCAAGCAGCCGTTCCCAGATAAAAAGCTGCCGTGCGGTCCAGCACGGGGGGAGAGAAACAGATGCAGGATTTAAATACTTAAACAACAAACCTGCAGTGCAAGTGATTTTAACGCAGAGTTCAGGGACACAGTGTGTGTGTGTGTGTGTGTGTGTGTGTGAGTAACACTGAATGTGACCATAACGTGTGTGTTTGCAAGAAACTTCCACAGGACACAGTGAAAGTCTGAAAAGAAATAGCATGCTTTGTTTGCTGCAGCATGGATCCATCATCTGCGGTGTAAATCCCCCGTCCTGTCCTTTAAGAACAAGTCTGACAGCAGAAGTGTTTCATATACTGTCTGTTTCATGATGGTACTGGTTTTGCATTAACTCAGCCGACCTTGTTTTGATGCAACCAGTCGACTCTTGTGTAAAGTGGTGACGTCAGCGTTGCATCACAGGCAGAGCAGACGTCACACTGAGCCACAGACTCTGAACAACAACCCACATCCGCTTCCTGCTAAACGCTCCATCTCATCGTACTTCCTGTCCCTGCACAACAGTCTGGATCGAATGCTCGGAGGTTTATTTACAGTCCATTTCACCCACAGCTCAAGAAAAACACAACGAAACCTCAGCAAACGAACACATAACAAGTCAACCAGCACATCCTCACCTCTCCTCAGGAGGCAACTGAATATATAGGGTGTCCAGTTAGCACCTGGACCTGCAGCCTGTACCGAAACAACAGAGGTTGACCTCCACAGTAACCTCAATACAAGGACATGCGCTTCCATTCTCAGACTCATTGTAAGATCATTTACATTTCTATCAGCACGTATAAAAGGAAAGAAGTCCTGCACATTACTTCAGCATGCATCAAACACAAAGAAACATATACAAACATATACATAAAGAAAAAGCCCTCCGCTTGGTTTGGCCCAGTGATGTCAGCCATGACATCACCAACACCATACTAATGAGGAAATGCTGCCCCCCTATTAGCTTAGATGTAAGCTAATGCTAATGCTAAAGTAATATGTCTGTACCATTAAGGTGGTGTGTATGAGGGAGTTCTCAGTCCTGCACCTTCACTTGTTGAACAGACCAATCAGACCTGTGACCAGTTTGCAGGCTGGTTCTCTGACGAGCTGCTGAGCTGCAGCACATTAAACAGCATGTAAACGCAGCTGCAGATGTTGCTTCTGCCCGTTTAGATGCTGGTGTGGTGTTCACTCTGCAACACCACAGCTAACCACATGTCTGTCCCCTGCTACAACTACAGTCTACAGCCAATCAGCTCCTGCGAAAAAAACACACAGACACAAGCCGCTGAGACCAAAAACACTTTCAAAGCGTTGTTCTTCCTTTAAACAGAATAAACCCAGTTGAAGCTTTACGGCGTCAGAGCTCCTCACACCTGGACTTGACTACGTGGTGACCAGCCCACCTGTTTAAGTGGATGTTTCTTTTCCTTTTGCCTCTTCGTTTGCTGCAGAAGACTGTGGGCGCTTCCCCTTCATGCTTCCAGGAGCTGGGGGTCAGGGGCGAGAAAGGTTGTTGTTGGTAGACACTGTGTTGTCCCGCGGGACGGACGCCACCACAGCTGTAAATGTATTTTCATGCTCTAAGCCCAGCAGAACGAGGGAAGACAGAGAGCACTGGGTCTTTTCATCTGTCAAGGTCGCCCTGCAGGGGAGGCGAGGCAGGCCGGGACCAACACAAGCCTGGAGGTATGCTGGTGTATGTCTTCCATGTTGTATGGAGGCAGAACACCTTCACCTTGTACCCACTCCACTTGTTGCATGTCTTCCCAGACATTATTCAACGTTACACTCCAAGGTGACGAGAGAATCTTGAGCTTTTGGCTTCATTCTTACAATATTGTGACTTTATTGTTAATGATTTTACGCCTCTTTTTCAACACTGTCCATCATAAACCATTTAAAATATCCTGATATCTCAAAAACTGGTAAATAGTAAAGTCCACTGTCAAAACAAAACTATGTGAGCCTCACACAAGCCTGCAGTCTTTTTCTCCTGTGCAGCACGAAGAAACAGCCGGTAGTGTTCAACAACACGGACAGCCAATCAAAAAGAACTGGAAAATCAAACCCTGCAATCATCTGTATATAATATTACATTAGCATGCAGGCTCTTTGTCCTCAAACCCTCCAATGTGCCTCTGCAGTGGGGAAATGCATGTGTTGTGGCTTCGCAAGTGATCGTTTAAATTGTGGCCTGGGGCCCACTTCTGTCATTTCCTAACTTTCAAGAACATACAAACTAATAACTCTGGCAGTAAGAACGTCGTGACCACCTCTCTTTACAAAAGCACACCAACATGTAGACCACAACAATGTATTTGTCCTTTTCTTTTCTTTTCAATCAAACCACAAGCGCTTGCTGTGAAGGAACATTTAATGATTTATTGTAGCCATACAGCAGTTTGTTTTTCAGCTCTTCAGGCAAGAAAAGCTGATTCTTCACATTAGTGTCCAACAACAGAAGAGGGGGGGGGCACCAAGGCCTACATCTGTTACTGTAGTCTGCTGAAAGAACACATACCACCCTTGATTCGATGCACTTTGTTGTGCTACAACAGTAAAACGTAACGTAAAAGACTTTGTACAGAAACATAAAAGTTATTTAGTTACGTACAAATACAAATACATCCTTATAAAACACATGTTGGACCCTGTTGTCACTCTCAAACGCATCAACAGGTCTGTCAACACAGGGACTACGTTTATAATGTTTTCAAATGCATGTTGAAATCAGTTACTTAAACTTATATCTTAACATATCGCTTTGTTTTCTTTAATATGTTGAAGGAGGCAGGAGATGTACAGCCAGCTGTATGTATTTATTCATATAGCATGTATTTATATTGCAACATGTATCAGAAGGTGTGACCTCAGCCCCAGAGCTGACCCTGGTACAGGGGGAGGACGGGGAGAGGGAGCCCTCTGCTGGACAAGTCTTTCTCCCCTCTTCACACAACCAGCGTTGGGTTGTTTCCCTTTCTCCTCCTCCTTCTTTACACTCTCACTTCTTCCTTTTCTCCTCCTCTGACTCCTCCTGTTACTTCCTACATACTTGGGAGCTTTCCGTTTAGCTCATGTGCTTCCTCATCTCAGCCTGGAGGGAGGAACCACGCTTACCAAACTCCTCCCTTTTATTCGTGACGCACAGGTGCTTTAATGGACTTTTAACTTGCAGTTTGCACACATCTAATCATTGTTTCCTACTGACTCAAACAGATGTTACTGCTGCTATTCAAGCTGTTTTTAGTTCTGCAAAGATTTTCATCATCAATTAATCTGCTGATTAATCATTTGATGCCCAAGGCGACAAAATCGAACATTTTATTTCTATAAAAAGGTTGTAAAGGTACAGGCTCTTCCTCATGTGCTTCTCTCTCTCGTTCACTCTCATTTGTTTCATCTTTAGTTGTTTCAAATATGTATAAACAGATCAGGAGCGAACAAGCAGCATTTCAACAGCGCTCAGTTTGTTTCATGACAACGTAAGGAAACAAGTGTGTTCACTGCTGTCCTGGACGTGAGGGAGGAAACATCATCAGCAGACATATGCTGTCTGACATTTAAGGTCTGACAAGAGAGCCGGTCTAACTTTTACCAGGATTCGTTGCTGGGGTCAGTCACTGACATTTAGGGCCACAACTTACAGTTATCTCCATTATCGATGATCAATGAATCGACTAATCGTTGCAGCTGAAGTAACTGTTGAAGTATAAGAGCTGTCCCATAGGATCTCCCTCCATGGTCCAACAGTTTCATCTGATCTGACATCAACCTAATAAAGAAACCAGCCAAACAAGTTGAAGCATTGCACACATTTGTTTATGAAAAAGCATTTAACAGAAGACGGTGGTTATTTGTTTAACATATTAATCATGATGTAGACACAATAACTGCTTGGCTAAATATTAGACTGAATAGATTTTTTACAAACAACAGAAAAATGGCAACAGTCGAGGCACGTGTTGGCTCAAAACACCCACACGGCTGTGAATGAAACATGTGGCTCCAGGTTTTTCATAGTGGCTCCAGTCATGGTTGGAAATGTCTGCATCAAAGTCCAATATCAAAGGCCATGTACGGGCGGAGAGGAGGAGCGAGGTTTCCATCGCAGCGCTTCAAACAGAACAAAAGAACAAAGAGCAGCCGGGACACCGAGACGCTGACGTTCCTTTAAGATTTCACATGAAAAGGTCATTGCTGGCCCATTTTTGACTGAACATTGTACTGAAAGCTATTTCCAAAAACACACAACAGATTATTGAGCAAATAGGTAAAATACTGAGTGGTTTCCCACAATGCAGCAGGAATACGGTAGAGCTGCCATGTTAATGCTTTTTAAAGGTTTTGTAGTGTGGATATTACAAACAAATCTGACCCAAAAAATGTAATAAAAAGGAGCCAAAATAGAGCGAAGAGCACGATCAGGGAGCCGACAGTAAACACGACCCGGATGATCGTATTTCAGCATTCTGTGCATCAACGACAGAAACGTCACCAGCTCTTTAGACACAGGTCACGACTGCAGTTAAGTGCTTCCCCTTATTTCTGCTGTTAAAGACGTCTGTGTGATGGAAAACGGATTTATCAGAAAAGAGAGAACTACTGGGGACAATATTCCTTTAAAGATACTTTATACAAGAAGGAATATATACAAGAATATGGAGAAACCTTTCAGCACCAGGGAAGGAATAATGTTTGGGTTACATGTTTTAGGGTGTTCCTGTGTAGGATCACAAAACGTGGGAATGGAACACGAATCACAAACATCACTTATCGTCACTCTGGTGTCCATTTCAGGGCCAGGTTGCTGTGATGCATGTGAAGGTTATGGAGTAACAAGCTGACGAGGAGCGCCTGAACGCACCAGTCGTAGTGGCGTCTGTCTCGTTTAGAGGCCCGTGTTCGGTGTGGACCCACTTTCATTGGCTGCCTCATTCACGGGAGTCAGCCAATGACACGGGACGCTGCACCGCCAGTGTGGAGGTGTTTCTCTGCAATATGTACGAATGTGAGCTTCAGTACAAATCTGTCCAAATGAAAGCAGGGGTTTTTCTTTGGGGTGTCACCCTGACGAAGGCATCACCTTCTCTCTCCCTCTGTTCACTCAACTGACGAACATGTGGATTAAGAACGTGTTATGTATCTCACATAATTCATCATTTCTAGCGTTTATAATGTGTTTCTGTGGCAGATTCACTCGCGGCTGGTGGAGACAGAACTATCACTGCAGCTCCACGTGCAGTCTGAACAGACAAGTGGTTAATTGGCTGAAAGGCCAGCAATTTGTGGCGCTTCTTCTGCCTCCTGTCTGAACCCAACTTCACAGATTTACAGCAGTGAGAAAGATGCTTCCCATAACAGCCCACTTCATTAGTAGCTCTGCTTATTTTTTGTTTTAGTAAATACGTACGACAAATAAATGTTAGCATCCGAGTAAATCCCACCCTCACGTGGGCAGTTTAATGACTTCTAATAATCCTCTCTGACTTCTGGTGTCGCTGCATCGCTAACTGGAAGGTTTTCTCCATGAAGGCACATTTATACTGCACACAGATGAACACGTATACCATGTTAATGCATCTGTACATAGGAGGTTTCTGTAAGCCAAAGCAAACCTTGAAACAAAATGAATTACAGACTGGATTTTAAGGGGTTCATTCAAAATATACAGATTCTTATCTGTAATATGAATTTGTTTTCAAGTAGCGATCACTGAGTGATTCTTTACACTGATTTGTACATAGATGAGCATCAAAGTTTAGATTCATATTAGAAAATCTTATTTTTAGGTTTCCCTTATTAAAACACATTTCTTTGGCGATGTGGATTTACCTGACCACCCTCCTAGCTGGCTCAAGCTCCATGCTGCGGCGTTATACTTCATTATTATTATTATAATTATTATAGTGTGTCTTCACTAAAAACTGACAAGCAACCGCGTTTAAACATTACAGGCTGGACAAGCATACATGATACAGACAGCAGAGACGAGCACGAGAGTCTGAGGATGAGCACTGATACAGGCAAACCGTTCGGTCCTTCTGGACTCGCTGACACGGCTCGCTCTACTCCGACGGGTACATGGCTTCGTCACGAGCAGGAGTGGCAAAGAATCCATTATGTTCAGCGCAGACTCTTTCATCCTGCAGAGAGAGAAGAAAAATCCAACTGTTAAAAACACAAACTGGTAAATAATGAACCAGTAAAGGGGAAACTGCGGTATTTTAATTTATTTCAATATGTCACTTCTCTCTTGGAAACTGACAATAATGCTCTATTCTTACTGATCTTTACATGTGTACCTGGGTCTGTCTGTGGCAGTCCAGGTAGTGCTGCATGTTGAGCGTGTGCTCTGAAGAAGACGAGCTGGGCAGAGCAGCCAGAGGACTGATGTTCTGCTGGCTGACGGCAGATGTGGCCACCAGAGGCTCGCTGTGGCTCCACTGGAAGTAACAGGAACCCTGGGGGGCACTCGGATCCAGAGACGAGTCGGTCGCCCTCAGGTCTGAAGACCCGGAGAGAGCCAGGATGTCGCCTCCTGCTGGGCTGGAAGAGAAGTGCTGGTAGAACATGCAGCTGCTGTGAGTGGCTGCCTGGCCACACGCCAGCCCTCCCTGCTGAGCGTGGTTCAGTCCGGAGGCACTCTTAAGCCAGAGGCCAGCACGTGGGAATGTTTGGCTTTCTGAAGTTTGGCTGTGGCTTGCTGGCATCTGATCGTGTCTGTTCTGCACGATGCCAGCATGAGGCAGCTTCTGCTGCTGGCACTGTGGCCACTGCTGGTGGGTGTGCATTTCCAAAGGGGGGCTTCCTTGCAGATAAGCTGTGGCAAAGGGAATAGGAATATTAGATGTGCTGGAGGGATTCAAAGCGTTGCAAGGAATCAGGGGTGGCAAAATGTCCATTACACCGGGGGCTACTTTGTTTGGCTGTGGAACAGAGCTCTGGAGCATCTGTCCATTTGCAGCAGGAGCTTCCAAATTGTTTGGAGGACACAGCAAAGGTTGGCTGGATTGCATTTGGCTGATAGGTGCCTGCCCACAGGACTGTAAAGGAGAGGAGACAGTGAAGTCTGGGAGCTCTAAAGACGGAACGAAGATGTCCTGCAGCTGCAGCTGCTGAAGAGGGGGTAGGATGGTGTCAGCCTCAGTCATCAGGGGACCATGGTGGGAGAGTTTCTGGGTGCTGCTGAATATCTGAGCAGACTCTGTCATCACTGGCACATTCACAGTATCCTGCTGGTGATCATAGAGAGCTTGTGTCGGGAACACCTGTGGCTCACAGAGTGCAGAGGCCTGCTGATTACTGCCGACTGCTGCGAGGCAGCCGGGCGGGCTGGCGCTTAGACACTCTGCTCCCTTCTCCTTGAACAAAACAGTATCGATGTAGTCAAATATTTCATTGGTGAGCATGCTGTCAAGCTCAGACCTGACGTTGTCCTGCCGATTCTCATCCTGACTCATTCTCTTGAGCACATTCTCCCACTCCATCAGCTCCGCATCGTCGACCTGCAGATACTGCAACGCTCTACAAAAGTCACCATCGTCAGACATTTTCTCCAGGTTGTCAATCACTGCCATCACTGACTGTTTGGCCTCCTCCTTCACTATAACAGCGCCACCTGTTGCAGCTGTAGATCCACTTTCCTGCCACGTGTCACTGGAAACGCTGAGCAGCGCCCGGCTGTCCATGAACACCTGATCCACAGGTAACGGGACGTCCACCGTCTGGGTGTAGACGCTTTCATCCTGTCTCAAGAAGCAGTCCAGCAAAGAGCTGGGGGCCACGTCCTTGTTCACGTCAGTGTCACTGAACCTTTTGTTGAACTGAAACTGCGTGATGTCCACTGTGGGGCTGGTGTTGTACAGGACGGCCTCTCCTGTGGTGAAGCTGAAGGGAAGCTGCAGCCTCCTCTGACGCAGATACTCCTCCCCCTCCGCGTTGCTGCGACAGACCAGACAGCACACGTTACGTTACTGACCCTCAGACCAGAGGCGCATCGAGTTTAGTAAGAAATGTTGTCGAGGCGGCGGCTCTAATTTGATCAGTTCTGCCTCCGACAGAGCCGCTGACCGTGACGTCATTAAAGGATCAAACACTCACCTCAAAGCTCTCTGATATGCGATGATGAATTCAGGTCTTCCTGCTTTGTAGGTCAGCTTGGCGTTGGCCTTCACCCACACCCAGCCACCAGACTTACTCAGCAGCCTGAAAACAGTCAGACCGCTCTCTCCTGTTTTAATCACTGATGTAAAGACAAACACAACGAGAGGTCATCAGAGACTGTGACGCATATCGTTCATTTCAAATGGATTTAATATGATGGTTAAAAGACAATCAATGGCCGTACTCTAACTTGTCAAATAGCCTTGTTTTATGCTTTCTGTTCTGTTGTAGCTGCCGTCACACCTGCCCAGGGACAACACAGCTAAACTGGCACATTTCCAGAAATGTCTCCTAATGGGCACTGTCCCTGTAACTTTAAACTGAATGAATATAAAATATAAAGTAACCCTGACATGTTGTTTTGTTGCCTGTCATGGCTTATTCACCACTGGAGCTAAACGTTTTCCCTCGAGGAGAAATAAAGGCCACTGGGTCATTAAATGAAAACGGTTCGTCCTGTAGGGGGCAGACAAGAGTTGCGCAAAATGCTTTGAACTTTCCAGTCAGATGTTTCTTGACTGCAAAATGTTGGGATTAAACCTGGGGGGGGGGGCGGGCAGCAGCTGAGGATGTTTCACTCGGGACCAAAGTGTGGCCTCAGTTTTGGTACTGATCACTGAAATGGCATTACAAGCTAAATGTACACACGGTCTCCACACTGCAAACATTAACAGATGCAAGAAGAACTCAAACGTCAGCGATGATTCTTACTACATGTTCTTAAACACAAACATTTTGCTTTGCACTAAGATGCATAGAAGCAGATGGTTTGTTTATCACTTCTGGCATCGCACAAACAATGTAACTGTGTTGTTGCATCTCTATCAAATACCAAAATGTAAACGTCACTGTAAAGGTCAAGTTGAGACAGCTGACATACTGCGGATGTGGTTGTCGGCGCAGTACATCATGTCGGCTGCGTGGATGAATTGGTAGCCGGAGCCTTTCATACACAGTTCGATCTCTGAATAACCCAGAACAACTTTCCCCCTACAGAGAGACAAAACACAAGGTTCAGTTTGTTCTGCAGGAAGAACCTCCAGCTGACAGAAAGGAGCAACAGGTACCTTTTACAACTTTACTTAAAACTACCTTTTTTGATCTACTTGTCAAGAAACAAACATCAAACCAAAATAAAAGTAGAATGGGAGGATGTGTAGCACCTGCTATCAATGCCCATGGGTGTGAAGTCCAGCTTGTGTTTGGTTTGAAAGAGGAGCATTTTAGCTCTGATCTCCACGATGGACGGAGGCTGGACGGGCATGGCGATGGTGAACAGTGCCAGCTGAGGCTTGTTACAGCTGCTGGTTTCCCTCTGGCCGTGGAGGTACTTCAGGCGGCCCTGGAACTTCAGAGGCTGGTTTGGGGAAATAAATCAGAAATGAGAAAACTTTAGAGGGTGGAAACGGTTCAACAAGCTTCTTGTAAGGGCTCCCGGTATTTAATGAACTGAAGCAAAGGTAATGAAGCCACATTACACAAACACATGGCGTCTTATTGTTCCCACCCCTCGCTCACTGTTTAACACCTGGAGGAAACGGTGCTGACGTGCACAATGTTTTAACTTAAAGGTTTTTTATCTTTTTATTGTGTATTTATGTTTTCTGGTCTGACTGAATAAATGTGCCCTGTGTTTTACGTGTGCTAAATGTATGCGTTATCAAAGTTGTTGATTGATTGATCGACACGTGTTTGACAATACAACTGTACAATATCTCACTAACCAGAAAGCCGGAGGAGTTGTCCAGGAGGCAGCGGAAGCGACACACAAAGCTCCTCTCCAGGAAGGAGGAGTTCTCCGGGGGAAGCTGCTCGGGACTGTACATCACCGTATTACTGCAAACCGGAGAGGCTTCAACAACAACACATGAAATGTTACATTTGATCGGAACCTCAAACCACAGAGTCATGTCCAGCTCAGGTCTCCCACACAGACTGACCTCATGGGGACATTTGTTTCTTACAGTTCTTACCATCTCCACCTGGCGGGTTCAGAGCAAAGTGAAGCTGCTGTCTGAACGTGGCCCGGTCGTCAGTATGGATCAGGTCAAACACACTCTGATGAACCACGTCTGACTGTCGGCAGAGGAGACAACACAAGGCTTCATCAGCAACTCTCTCAGAAGGGAGCTGTGCGCCAGCTCAGGTTCTACACAAAGTGTTTCGCCATGTTTCTGGCTGAACCACGAGTGAACAACATACCTGAGCACATGAAACACGTGGTTTTACACTGTTGTTATCGATGTTTAGAAAACTAACCTAACGTCTCTGGCAGATTTTCATCCTGTTGGTTGTAACTGAATCCAAGGAGGAAAGTACCAACTTCTGACAACAACCACATTTCAAAGTGTACAAAGGAGGAGCATTAGACACTAATATTAGTGTATCTAATATGACTTTAAGATCTCACCTGATGGAAGCCCAGGTAGTCCTTGATTGTGGCAGAGGCATAAAACACAGATCCCTCTGATGTGACCACCATCACGAACCCGTTCAGCGCCTGCACAGGGAGCAGAACAGCCGTCAGCACTCAGGTGTGTTACAGTGGCTGTAGGGACGTGACCTCACCGCATCTTTGCATCTTTAAAGGAAGTTTGGGACAACAGGTCGTTGTTTATGATTTAAAAGATGAACGTTGAATCTTTTTATAGCAGCAGCAGTCTGTGAAGGTAACACTGAACAGTGGGTTCAGCAGAGTCTCCAGTGAGCAGGGTCCTCTGGTGACACAGGCAGCTTACATTGTGCTCCCACTGACAAAGTCCCCACAGTAAAAACTGAAACTACAGGTTGGACAATTTTACAACTTGTATTTTTGCTTTGCAGAGGACACTGAACTGTAAATCCTGCTGTTATCCGACACCTTGCCAACAGCTGCTGCTTCTCAAAGGCCCTTTGTGTTACATAATGGCCGCCTGTGTTGTGATCATTACGCAGAACAAAGTGTGAAAATGAACCTGACAGGTGAGTCTCAATAAACAAGGTGTAGGACACTTGACAAGCACAGCTTTTGTTAAGGACCACAAAGCCGAGACAAGCAGCCTCACCTGTCATAACTTCCTCCTGAACGATCGGCCAGGATTATCCCCAACAACACGGCTGCTGCACAAATAAACAAAGTCTGACAGTGCATTTATGCACCTGCTGGCCTCAGGCTGCTCAGCTATCAGTCAGGCCGTGGGACTGATGAACACTTTAAAAGGTGTATTCATTCCTTTATTGCAGTTCGGTGTAATATTGTGTTTGGAGTGTGTATTGACAAGCAGCCTTACACAAATATATCAAATATGCATTTACAAGCACCTGTCCTACACTGTTGTCCTGCATGAAAGGGTTAAAGGAAGCTTCCTCTCAACTTTAGTCAGAAACCGCTGAAAGCATCGCGGCCTGTAAATCCAAACCACCTACAGGTAAGACTCTGGTTTCATCTTCAACTGCATCTTATTTAAAAGTTACAGTACTTGCTGCTTTCTGTAAAAACAACAAAGTCCCAAATGTGGCCTGAGTGTAAGGAGGGATTAGGATGAATCATGACGGATGTTACAGTTCTAGATGTGGCCCTCGAAGATACATGAAGCGTCTGGGTGGTGGTGGGTCTCGTACCTGGAGCAGCAGGTCTCCCTCGGAGAAGCCTGCGCTGAGCGTGTTGTTCCCGTTCTGCCCGTTCACTCCGGAAAACATCAGACTGCTGCTGCTGCTCTTTGTGGTCGCTGCACAAGAGGTGACGGAGGAGAAGAGGGGTCAGCAGAGGTAACAGCAACAAGGTTACACACTGTGTCCCTCAGCTGCACTGATCCGGATTAAAACTGCAGCAGAGCCCCTGCAGCTGTTAAAAGGACAGGTTTTTATACTATACATTAGTAACTGCTGGGATCTGTGAACGAACCAACATCACTGGAACTCAGTCCCTTAAAACCTCAACACAAATGAAGTGTTTAGAAAAACAGAAATCCACCTTTAAACCACGTGCACCAGCACACGACTACGGTGAGCACAGAGGGTCAAAGTCAAACCAGGGATTAGCTGACACAACAGACAGTCTGGGGAATGAATGTGGAGTTAATAATGTGGTTCAGTTCCACTGGTCTCTGTGTCTTCTGGTCTTTCTAACGGGACACCACGTCCAGGACCTTGGATGGTCTGTAAAATGTTTTATGACCAGCTACAACAGTAAGACATAAAGCATTAAGTAACAGCATTAGCATTTGTTTTTCTTTCTGAAAGGTTTGACATGCCAGCTCACAGACCTGCAGTCTTTACTGTCATAATAAAAATGCTCGATTTTAATTCATCTGCTAAGGTTTTGTTTATTATCTTGTGGAATGAGATGGTGAGCAGGTCACTGCAGTTAATTCAACAACACTCTCGAAAAGTCACTCTGTAAATAGAGAAGCAATGAGTGAAAAGCCAGTTTAGACAAACGTTTCCAGGTAAAGGATTACGAAAACACTTGGCAACGTGTCTTTTGTGTTTTTCTGTGTGAGGCGTCTTTGTTGCAAACTGAGAACCAAACCTCCAGAGCCGGCAGAGGTTGCATCACTTTGCCAATACTTGTCAGGCAAACGACAGCCTGCTGCACAAAGTACAACAGCTATGTTGGTTTTGGCTTCACGCTGGCGTCTCCTGCCAGTGCTGGGTATCAAACGCCGCACTGCTAAAGAAACCGATGACAGCTGTCTCACTGTTCACCATCATCCTCTGGGCCAGCTCACCATGTTGTGTCATGTTCAGACTGAGGTGATGCACGTGGGGAGAAGTGAAATGGTTGAACATGAACACCATACCTTCATTTGCATCTGATGCGAAATTATGCAAATAAAAGTACAAGTGTTCTGATGGCTTGTTGTGTAATCTATGGCACACTGCTCCCTTTGCTCGTGTGAAGCCTTTACTGTGCAGACTGCAGGCCTGTGGATCTTAGATCATCTCAATGTTAGATCAACAGCAAAGCTCGCTCTCTGGCTTGAGCGGAGCTTCAATCGTTGGGCCTCCTGCCAGAAGACAGGTTTTCTCATTGCTGGGGAACTGATCTGGCAGCCTGCCCCTCACTCAGTCCTCTTGCATCTGCCTCTGGGAGGGGGGTTGTAAGCAATAGCCAACAACAGCAGCTTCTCTTATCTGGACGGCCTCTGCAGGAAAATCCCAGGATACGTCCTCTCCCAACCCGTCCGTCCAGTCCTGTCACGCAACTTCTCCAAGGAGGGAAGGGGCCCCTGAAGTGAGCACCGCCCCCACACACACACCCCCTCAGATAATACTCAGTGTTGTCACCCAGCCTGACAGTCACACAAAGCTGCACGCACAATGCAGACCATAAATACAAGTATTAGCATGAAAAGTGATGATGTGCAGGTAGAACAGGATGGAAAAGCAGTCATCAAAAGATTTCTTTTCTCAGTTCAAAGTTAGCGTGAGTCAGTGGGCCTCTCTGTTTGTTTTCATTCTGGGGTTCTTCCCCAGTGGTGAACTCCGCTGCCTGTCCACCCGCCCCATCTCTTTCCGGTGCCAACAGTTCAACAGTTTATGGTGCTGCACAGCTCTTCATGCTCACTTACAGTTCTCCAAGCGGCTGCAGGAGAACACACACACACAGACACAGACACACACAGACACACAAAGACACACACAGACACACACACACACACACACACACACACACACACACAGACACAGACACAGACACACACAGCTGTGTGGTATCTGTGCATCTTATTTAGGTGTGAATGGACAGATTTATTCATATCATGTCTCGCTGATAGCTACAGCACAAGGGCTGATTTACAGATGTTCAACACTAGATATACTAGTCTAGTACTAGTTAACTGGTTAGTAAAACTGATAACTATTTACTATTACTTCTTAATCGTTTTAAGTAATTTATCAAGCTTTCTTCTGCTGTTTTTCTTTTCTTCATATCTTCGTATACTGGATACACTTAAGCTCTGGAAAACACAACTTGAAGATGACATCTTGGGCTATTTTCTGACATTGTATAGACTAAATGATCAACAGATGAAGTGATAATTAAAGCAATCATTGGTCCCTAATGGATACATTCACATCTCACAGCTGAAATAGTTTTCTTTCATTCACTTCTGATAAAGAATGACCAGGTTCGCAGTGGGAACATCTGTCTAGCTCTAATTTGTCGTCACCAATGACGACTGGCTCTGGAAACAGTAGAAGAAAACACAAACAAGCCAGAGCTGTCCAATCACAGGCCTGCTCTGCCCGATGCACAGCGTCATTCTAGTGTAGCTGCTTTCTGCTAATGGAGACTTCTGACGGTGCGAATCACTCTAATGACTCACTCACTAGTAGTTCATTACTTTTTCTTCAAGCTAAGTAATTGCATCACCATTCAAGCACACTTCAGTAAGTAAAGCAGGAAGTGAATGCAACCTGTTATTATGTGTTAGTGTGTGTTATTATCACTGTAGTCTGTGGCTTCTTTGGTCTTTTAATAAGTGTTTAATCAGGAAATGATCAACTTTCACAATGATGTTCTAGTCACAGATTACATCCAGCTCCTTTTCACCAGGGGTGTACAACCAATCACATTCAGGCTTTCCACAGGAGTGGCTTCTGCCGAGACTTGTGTTTAACCTGTGTGGTGGTTGACAGGGATTTAATCCTGCGACACCCATGAACCCAGACAAGTAGTCTGTGGTGTCTTTGACATCTGATTACTAGAAACAAAAGAAAGAATGCATCACTGGGAAGTTTACATGGTATGTCTTTGATGTTGGCCAAAACAGCCCCAATACCATTTATACCATATTTAACATTAATGCCATTTCACAGCTGCCACAAAAGCTTCTTCCAACCCTTTCACACTCTTTTTCAGGCCAAGGTGTAATCTGACACCAAGAGAGGACTTCAGGATCCAACTGTAACTTCCTGTTTCAGAAAACAGGCCATTATGGGATTGGTGAAATGCAGAGCATGCTTTTGATGCAAGACTGACTGAAGGCAAACATCCCTGACGCTCGGAGAACGAGGAGCCTTTAAGGGATTTGATGTCTTTTCATCATGAGATAATTAAGTGAACTACAAGGGGCCGGAGTTTTTCTACACGCAATCCAATCTGACTCTACAGGTTAAAGGAAAAGGAAAACAAGACAAGTAGTGGCAGCGAAGCTTGAAGCTCGGAGTAGTGAAACTTAAACGCAGACATAGCTGGTTTAAGTCGTACATTCTGAAACGTCGAATGGTGAGAGAAAAATATAAAACTATGAAAAATACAACTGAAACTAAACCAAACAAACTTCATCTTGAAATACTTTGAGTTGAACTAAAATGACCTACAGTATGTAGTGTCTACTGTATTCACACATAAGTACAAGCATGTGTGTGGAGTTTGGAGACACTGAAACTAAGCAGAGAAAAAAGGAAATTCTGTCACGGGTTGGACGTCTGCCACATTCTGAGAGTATAAAGCATGCCAGCAATGCATAGGGGAATATTATCTTGATTTGAAAACATTTAGTTCCAGTAGATCCAGTACAGAGATCTCTGTTCTCACGCAGATGTGCAGGGAAGAGCAGTGATTCCAGCCACTCAGCCCATATAGGTTAGTCTTTTGATTAATGTCCCCGTTTACTTCCCTGACTTTAGGGGAAGGAAACGGCCTCAATTTTTCTTCATGATCAGACAAGCGTGTCATCAAGGCATGCTTTGGATGGAGAACAGAGGTTTGAGCAGCCCGCCCGGGGCTTATTATGGATACTTATTATGGTTTACATAGCAAATTGCTGAATTTCAAAGCGTTTAAAATCCCTATTGGGGAACGTATGTTACAAAATTGTATTATTATGTTGTAAACAGTTTCAGTCGCACCAGGTATTGGTTTCCACTCTGTGGTATTGAAGTTTCTGTGGCGGCGGCACCACCACCGGTAGTCGTCACTCATCTGTTTTGTTAATCAACACTCAGCTGTTTTCGGCTGTCTGGCCTCTTTTTATCTGCTGGAGAAGTAATGGCATCTGGTTTCTTACTGGGCACAGACAGAAAAAAAGAGAGCTAAATTTGGGTCGCTGTGTTAGGTGTGCCTCGCACATCACGTCGCTGAAACGATTCTTATCGGTCTCCAGGCGGTCAGTCCAAGCTCTCAGGAGGAAGGAATCATGCAAGGCAACAGTTTGAGGCAGAAATACCAACTTTGCCTCCCTCATGAGGTCTCAATTCAGCCCAGGCAAATCAGATAGAGAGAACTGATGTGGAAGCTGTGATCGTGGAAATATATGCAAATTACAAATCAACACTAAAAGCCAATTAGACTGTTTGTATTTTTAAATTCCTTCCGAAGCCTGACAGATTTGAATCACAGCGGTTAAATAAATGTAATAATACGTCTTCTGTGTCCCTGAATCCTCCAACCAGACTCTGAGTGGGACGACAGCTGATTTTGGTTCGGCACATAAACAAACAACAGCATTTTTTGGAAGAGTCTAAATGTCACAGAAAGTCTCGGTGGGCGAGCTCGGCTGCAGCCAACAGGGAACCAGAAGAAAAGCTTGGGTACGAAGGGAGATGTAGCGCTGTGGTTTGAAAGAGCTGGAGAGAACAAACCTTCCAGAGAATGGAAATTGCAAAAAAATGAAAACATGATTAAATCTGTCTCCCCGCGGCCGCCTGCACTCTCACGATACAAGGCGAGTCAGGACTCCAGAGCCAACAGGCAGCTCCTGTCAGCCCAGCGACGCGTGGTCCTGAGCGGACAGGTGAACTGTGCTCAGGGCACGGAAAGATACAACAGCCTCATGATGAGCCCATCGGGACTCCAGGAGACTCCTGCAGCACACGTCTGCCAGGATGTTGTTCTACCTCTTCATTGTTCCACTCGTGTCGTGTTCGGGTTTGTGCGTACATGGTTCAGATATCCCAAATACCAAATTATATGAAATTATAGCGCATGATGCAACGTTACCACATCAACTCTGATTGCTAACAGGCCCTGGATGTTTTCAATGAGCTTGGAAAGCCAGTCCACATTTTTCTCAAATTTCCAACAGCGTCACACAAATATATCAGCAGCAGTGAGCCACAAGCCTTTCAAAATATCCAGCCAGCCTCATGGAGTCACGCTATGAGGCCATGGACCAGCCTGCTCAGAGAGATCTGAGCCTGAAAACAGCTCCTTTCATTATCAGGTCTTTAACTCGTTCCCCCTGAAACCGCTTATGTTGGGTCTTTTCTCTAAAGTCTCTAAAGGATTTATGGGATTGTGGGCATGTCCCCACTTGAACACCCATCCCAGGGTTTGGTTCAGACTGGGAGAACCCCTGAGAGTCAACCCTGGTGATCCGGTTTAGACATATATCGCTTTATTATACATGCAGCCCTCATCCCACTGAAGCGCAGTTTAACTTATTGAACTCACGGTGGATGTTTAGCATGTTTAGTTTAGCAGGATGTGTGTTTACTTTCTCACAAAAGCTTCCTTTGGGTGAAATGTCTCGTGACTTGGTTCTTCTCGTAAGGGCAGCGAGTTGACAATGACTCAGGCCGTCGTGTGTGTGGAAGTGGATTTTTCAGATACAAACACTGGCCATTCTCACTTCAAAGACATTCCTCGCGGTTTGATCCTGAGCCTCCGTAGCGCCATCTATCTTCATTCATTCTCTGTTTGTTTCAGCACATACACAACAACAACTCTATTATGGAACAAATGGTATGTAAGCCCTGGTGTACCACATGTCCCAGCTGTTAGTGGTGTAGAGACATCACCCTGGTGCGTCAGTGACGCTGCATTAAGCTAGTCCCTAATGATTCAGTAGGGTTTCTGTTGACGGACAGAGCCCAGATTTAATGATACACGTACAGCTGGACTACAAGATCACAAAGGGAAAATAAAGCACAGAAAATGTAACAAAGAGAGACCAGACACATGAAATCAGTGAAGCTGGAGGCCACCAGGCAGTTTACTGAGCAGCCCGTCTGCCAACACCTCCGCTAAAATGTCTGTTTAACTCAAAAGAAAACTACCATGTGCGGTGGTGGAAGGGATACATGCGTGACTCACATAACAGTCGAACATGACTCATGAGGATTTCAACAGCGGGTGTCTGCAAGTTCAAGCAACTCACAGTGAAGGCTGTCTTTTTGGGAGTGATTATCAAAGTGATTATTGCAGGTGTTGTTAACAGAGAGGGTGGAGCAAGGTTACAAGTACTGAGGATGTGTTGTTTCCTAAAACCAGATTCCTGCATGCTTGTCATTCCTGACAGCTGTGGAGTGTACTGCCTGGACATCTGCATGTTTCTCTCTGGACTAGTTTCCCCAATTTATCCCAGCTTTAATGAACTTAACCCGCTCCACCCAAGCTGGACTCCGTTCATGTCTCAGTCTGCAGAGTCCTGCGTGAATATGTCATTCTGGTGTCAATCTAAACAGTAGTGTGAAGTTAAAATGGTGGAGGTTCTCCTCCTGGCAGTTTGTGGACATGGTGTTCCAGCACGCTGCTCCTCACCTCTGAAGTAGCTCTTGACCCTCAGGTATCCCACGCTGAGGCGCAGCACCGACAGCTTGTCCAGACGGGAGCGAATCTCATCCTGAAAGGGCAGGAGGTCCGTCAGCCGCTCCAGCTCCCCATTCAGCCGATCCCGGTGGCGCTTTGAAGGGTTTGATTTGACAACTTCATTCCCTTCAGAGAGCTTCTTTCTGTGGAGTTAAACAACAACATATCTCTGGTTATTCAAGTGTTAAATGGTTTGAGAAAGCCTGTGGCCCAACATGATTCATTCCAGGCCCGGCTAACCGGCCCTGCCAGAGCATGCCATCTGTTGCGGGGTGAAGTGTGACACATGCCAATTAAACATAAGCCATATTTACATTTAGCAATGCTGCGAACGTACTCAGGGAGGAGAGATGTGACTGATACTGACTCAGGAATGCTGTCGGAGCCTCGACACAGGGTGTACTTGTTGAATGCCAACACAATAATCATTATTTTATCTTTGTTTAAACAATAAGTACAGTGCAAGATCCTCATTTAGCTTAGCATAAAAACAAGCTAACACGCTTTAGCTTTTCAGAACGACTGATCAAGGAAAGCCTTCATGAGGGAACAGAAGCTAGTCAGCTCTTCAAGCATCAAAAAACACATCTCGGTTCTTAGGGATGAGAATCGAGAACCGCTCCCAGGTGCGAACACGACCTGGGCTCGAATTCCAGGAATGCCACGTACACGTTATGCACGAGTGCCACCGCTTACCAACCGAGCACGTCTGCTACTGAGGGTGAAGGTCCTGTTGTAATAAGATCAGCACAACGCCGCAGCCGCAGCAAACTGTCTCTCTGAAAACGTAACGTAAGTGATCGCTGCACAAATAAAATAGTTGCATTGACAATTTTCTTTCTTTTGCCGCCAGCCACATGGCGAGGGAATGTTAAAATGTTACCAGCCACTGGACAGATTTCCTTAGCTTGTTGTCTGATGAGTGAAATCTTCCAGCCAATGTTGTTTAAAACAATGTCTGCAGTTTCCCTCCAGCACTACCAGCATCAGTACGGAGCTGCTGCCTGTCTGGCAGTGAAGCACAGCTGCAACCATTACTCAAGAAGTCATCGAAAGAAAATCAATTCACAACTTTTGGGATAATTGGTTCATCGTTTCTGTAGTTTTTCAAGCAAGTCTTTGGGTTTCAGACTGTTCTGTCAGACAAAAGAACCCATTTCAAGCATTTTCACAATTTACTGACATTTTATAGACTAAACAATTAATCATGAAAATACTCTGCAGATGAATCGATAATTAAACAGATTTATGTAGAGGAACGTGGACCAGCCTGTTTGGTGTTTTGCTGTCCAAAAAGACCCGACAGTCTCTTCATTCCGGCAACAATAGTGTGGGTTTCTTCTCAAGGAAACAATGAATAAAAAGTGCAGACCCCAACATGTAAAATATAGAGTGACGGGACCACAAGTCCCTCCACTGGCTCCACTGGAACCAGTGTTTTACCATGACAGCTGCTTTAGTTGCTCTGCTTGATTTTCACTTTAGGGGTCAGCAGGGTTTCAGACCACCCGTGCTGGAAAGTGCAAAATGCAAACTCACGAGGCTCGCTGCATGGAGATACATGTCATTGCTCCCAAATCAGACACACATGCTGCAGCGGGCCTGAAACCAAGTGTCAGTGAAAGGGGGAGCGATGGGGACGACATGCAACACCACCGCTGACATTCCTCCACTAAACACCTGCTGAGGAAAACAGCTTTCTGCTCACAAACGATTTCAGTAAACACTCATCTGAAAATATGTGGAAGCTCATTGCTGCCGGGAAAACAACAGCTTCAGTCCCAAGAGTATGTTAAAGTTGCATCTCGCTGTGTAACGAGGTAACAGGGTTATGTGCTCAATTAGATGAATGTGAGGTTAATAAGCATGAGAGCCAACCTGAACATTTTATGATCAGACCTCACACTAGGCTGCCATGTACATGCACAGCGTGAGGCTGATAACGGACTGAAGTCACTTCGATCCAACGAGTCTACAGCTGTTGGACCTGACGGACAGCCTGCTGCACAGGGCTGCTGTATGTGATGCAGCACTAATCGTTGCATCCCTCCGAGTGACCACTGAGCTGTGACAAATCTGTGTGTGTGTGTGGGGGGGGGGGGGGGCACTACAATATTGTGACCAAGCAAGAAGAAAAAACGTGCACTGTAAACGTATGGCTGAGGGTGTCGAATTTATTCATACAGAACACAATGCGTGATGTTATTG
>JAVQJD010084659.1:0-25128 GCA_036023655.1 Nannoperca australis | reverse complement strand
CCCCCCCCCCCCCCCCCCCCCCCCCCCCCCCCCCCCCCCCCCCCCCCCCCCCCCCCCCCCCCCCCCCCCCCCCCCCCCCCCCCCCCCCCCAAACCAGGGTGGAAGTGACTCAATATTGTGTCTATTTCGCTTGACGCATGCTGTTAGTCTTTAAAATAAAATAAAATAAAAACTTGAGAAGCCACACATTTCTAGGAGAACATGGGCTACTGCACATGGGTTGATCAGACATACATGTGTCAGTCTCTGCTGCTAGACTAGCTGTCACCTGATGGAGTCATCAGTTTAGATGATCAGGTTTGGATGATCTGATTCCCAGTTTTCATTTTACTGATGAAACTTATGACTCACTGTTTGAAGATGGATTTTACTTTGTGCAGTTTTACTGACAGTGACCTCTTACTAGAAATAAAAAAAAAACCTACATACTGAACACGTTTTGAATTAGATTGCTTTGACAAAGGTCATTTTTCAACCTTTTTTTAATAAAGAAATGTGTCTTAATACAACAGTAAACAAATATAACTGTACTGTAACACAATGGTGGATCACAATATACACCGTAGGGAGCTTTGCATTGTGTCTTTTCATTGCCACGTTTTCTTGTCATTTGATTTTCTTACTTATTTGACTCGACCACGTTCTCTCCTTGTGGAGCAGAGGTCATCTGCAATATTATATTTGATTTAGAAAAAAACTACATATGATAGAACACAAATGGCAAATTATCTGTATTTGGGGAATAACTTGTTGATTATGTCAAAACGTGTGATTACATTTAATACTGTTAAATGTACAGGCCTGTCATTAAGACTGAAGGAATAATGGAGGCCAGACTGTCAAGCAAAGATGCCTTTGTTTTCAGATTACTGATTTTTGCAATACATTGTGCTAGATTTTAATGTGGACAGTTTTACAATCCTCCACATTTTTGATATATTTCTTTCTGTGTGGCCCAAAAATCCTCTGCAGGCACATCTTGCAGAGCCCACAGGCTGCCAGTGTCCCATGATGTAGCACTGCCGCTGACTAAACAAAAGCAAGCGTATAAATGTTTGTAGAGAAGCAATAAGCATCATCATCTTTCTAAAATAATAACTTTTTGTCTTTTATAACAAAAATACTTTTGATTTGTGTGCTGTCCTGCACCTACATAATAAAGAACCATCTCTCTTTGCCTCAAATGCCAATTAACATTCACATTTACAACCTTTTTCATGTCCTCTCTCTGATTTACCTCAGACGCTGGCTATGAATTCGATATTTGCTACACCTCTGTCCTAAAGAGGGCCATCCGCACCCTGTGGTTTGTTCTGGACAGCATCGACCAGATGTGGCTTCCCGTGCACCGGACCTGGCGCCTCAATGAGCGCCACTACGGTGGCCTGACTGGGCTGAACAAGGCTGAAACAGCAGCTAAACATGGAGAGGCCCAGGTCAAGATCTGGAGGCGCTCTTTTGACACTCCTCCCCCACCCATGGATGAGGAGCATGACTTCTATCAGGCCATAAGCAAGGTGACACCACAGGAAAAACAGTGAAGCATGTGTCTCTTACAGACACAGACATCTTTATTACATCAGCGTAAGCCCACATGGCTAAACATGACTGACAACAGTGGCTTTCTCTTTTGTCGTAGGACCGGCGTTATGCCGACCTGACGGAGGACCAGCTTCCCAGCTGTGAGAGCCTCAAGGACACCATCGCCAGGGCTCTGCCCTTCTGGAATGAAGAGATCGTTCCACAGATCAAAGAGGGAAAGAGGGTGCTGATTGCTGCCCATGGCAACAGTCTCCGGGGCATCGTCAAGCATCTCGAGGGTAAGACACGTTTGAGGCGCTGCCCACTGCCAACTTCTGAAAAGTTTGCATTTGTTGATAACTATACTATTATTCACCACTGAATGAAGGGTTGAGAGTTTCATGCCCATCAAAGTGTTGATAAGGCTCAAACAACTGGTCATGTCAGCCCAATAAAACCCTGCCTGCTCTTGTGTCTTTAGGCACAAGCACATTAACCATCTGTCAATTGGTGTAAAAGGGGGTTTGATGGTTGGATAACTTAAATATTCAACTGTCCTCGTCATCTAATTAAATGCCAAGACAAACGAGGCCCAAAACCTGTGCAGGCAGCCTCCTCACAAATATGAATTAAACAGTTTTATGTGCTTTGCTCAAAAATGTTTAGAGAGTGAAACATTTTCTAAGAGCAAGAAATCCTTGCCATCATACGTAGCTTGCATCAGCTTATGCACACCTGATTGACCACTTTAAATTAAACTCTCCTCTCTCACTCTGATCAGATGATAGGAATATCCATGCGAATGCATAAAAAGCTCTGCATGTCTGTTACTTTTTCCCAGGAATGTCAGAGGAGGCCATCATGGAGCTGAACCTGCCCACCGGTATCCCCATCGTGTACGAGTTGGACAAGAACCTGAAGCCTTTAGGACCCATGCAGTTCCTGGGAGACGAGGAGACCGTCAAGAAGGCCATGGATGCTGTGGCTGCTCAGGGCAAAGTCAAGAAATAGAGTCCTCCTCCCCAGATAGGCTAAAGTACAAATTAATCTTGTGCTGTTCAGTCATCAAGTTATTACAAGGTCATTTATTGTTTCTGTCATTACAGACTTGCACACACGCATACACACAATGTGCACTTTATTTTGAGAATACGCAGCTTTTCACACACACAATCTAGTGTTTGGTTTGATTGGTCTTTACTTTGTCACATACTGAAACATAGATTTTATTGTTAGACAATGGATACCAGCTGTGATATGATTTAAGCACTGACCAAAATGCAAAATTAGGGACCAGCGAATATGAGCAAACACAGACTAACCCTGCAGTCGTCCCATGTTTTCCTCCCTGTTTACAACCCATGGAAGTGAAATCTCGGTGGGGACAGTAAGACATATAAAGTGTAACACTGGCTGTCGTTAAAAGAGCAAGTTGTTATGCTCGGCACTGCTGATTTTTGTTTGCTGTGGCATTGTGAGAAAAAGAATAAATGTTGTGAGCCATTATGTGAGAAAACCTTTCATCAGTGTCTGATGTACTTTTTACTGCATAACTGTCCACTCTATCCTTATGAATCATATATGGTTATGAAGACATTGGTTGGGTGCAGTAGTGAGACTACACTACATACATAATGCATGGCATGTGTTATTAGAGTGACTTTAGACTGACACCACGGGATTAAAAAAGACATGAGATAACCGCAAGGTCACTATTGATAAGCAGACATGCACTATTAAGTCACTATACTACAAATTCTGTAGGAATATGATTTTTTACACCAGAGGTCATACTCCAGTCACCCCTGTCGCTTTGTTGTATGGAGGTTATACATTTAGACTGACTTAAGTGGCTGTAAATTATTTTCCCATCATGGATTCTCTGGTAGTATTTTGATTGTTTTGACAGTAAGCTTGTACATTCTTTAGAGCAAAATCTGAAATATTTATTTATTTATTTATTTTTAACAATTATATTTTGACCTGATTTAGAAGTGTTAGTGCTTATCAAATCAGAAAGTAAAATGGAGATTGGAGGATGTCATAGCATACTAACAAACATTATTATTATCATTATTAAAATGACTTAGTATTACCTGGCAAATTACATATTAAACCTACCCCAGTTAGCATTTTTTTAATTAAAATAATTGTCAATAATAAGAAAGTGATTGCTATAATTAATACATTCATTTTAGTAGTAGTTGTTGCAGAAGTACGTAATTGTGAATATATTATCATTTATTTGCTGCTCTGAGGCAGCATTGCAGCATGGACAGTGGCCACTGCCCTCATGGGTGCCTCAACAAACATGGCGGACCGAGCCGTCCTTCTTTTTCTTCCTCTCAGCGCGAGACCAGCCAATCAGAGTCCACTAGTGCCCTTTGTCACAGCCAATCGGCTGACGATCTGGTCTTCTCGGAAACATGTCGCCCATGAAGCTGTGTGTTCCAGGTGAGTCCCGTACATTTGTAAATACTGGCACTTGGGATGTAGTTAAAGCACACTTTAGACCATTTCGCCGTTTTGTGCTCATGTTGGATTTTGTAGACGTCGCTGTGTTGCTAGAAAATATAGTAATACTGTAGTCTGACAGTTTAGAAAACCTGCTAATTATTTCCAGCTGCCATGCGTGCCGTGGGGGTTTAGCTCCAAGCGCAGTTAACGTTACATTAACTTAGGTTTTAAAGTCCGTCTCGTTGTATCGGGTGGAAATAAGACGCTGTAGCTGTGCTCGGGGATATTAGGTGTAACTGTTTTACGGGTAACTGCGGTACTTGTGCAGGGCTGTTGACTTTTACTTTCCACGGCAGGTTTTATCTCCAGCCCTGCCCGTCGCCCGAGGCTTGAAAGCCGCATTCCATTTCTCCCTTGTTTTGACTCTCTCGTGCCAAATCCACGGTTTGATTATTGTGCGGATGTCGGTAGGAAATGTCAACAAAAACGTTTCACATCGAACACTTGTCTGCGGTTTGATGGTAGTCTTTTCGACGTGTAAACGTTGAATACAAACACCAGTTGTTGACCCAAGTAACATGACCCCATGGCCTCTTAAGATCTTGCAGAATTTGCATTTCGTGCAATAATTGTCCTCCTCTTTAGATAGATGAAGGCCAATTTGGGACAAATAGCCCCAAAGTGTTGTATAACCCAACTCACATTGTCTGTGCGGACTGGACTGTGTTTGGTTCCTAATGTTCAAGGGTGTTCTTTTCAAAGTCTCAAAATTAAACCGGTCACCAATCTATAGCTGTAGTTCTTGTTAAAAATGAAAGGAGTAACCCCCAGAAAACGGCCTAAACGATATCCACACTTATAAGATATATGGCCTCTGGTGGTCTTCTCCACAAGGTTTGCTTTATTCAGATTTTAGCAAATTATAACACAAGCATATAGGAAGTACACCATTCCTCCAACACCGCCTCTGTCTTTCCCCCTCTTATTTGTCTCCAGGTGACAAGCTATGCAGTGCAGAAGACTGTATTCCCGGCACAGGGGTGTACCTGCGGCATGGCTACATATACTCCTCGCTAGCGGGCTACGTCCTCAGGAAAAACGAGGGAGAGGAGGTGAGGGGTGTGGTTGTTGGTAGGAGAGGTGGGGAAGGCTGATGAAGCAATTGGCAGCGTAGGAATGCCAGAGTAAAAGTATTGCGCAACGGCTGTGGACGTGATTCAACCAAAAGGAGTTTGTGAAATGTTCACCACATTTAGTGTGACAGGTCTTTTTCTTCTGGCTGTTTTTGAATAAGCTGTGACGCGTGTTTGCATTAATACGTGTTTGTTTGTTTTTGTCTCCTCCTAGTTGCCTGTAATCTCAGTGGTGAGGGAAACAGAAGCGCAACTATTACCAGATGTAGGAGCAATAGTCACCTGTAAGGTATGCAACGGAGTCCGATAATATTTTTCTATAACCGGAATAGTCGTGCACACTTATTTATAGGTGTCTATAAATAACACCTATTTATAGGTGTCTATAAATAAGGTGTTTGTGTTGAGCCTGACCGTTCTTTGCTTGGACAGGTAACCAGCATCAACCCCAGGTTCGCCAAGGTTCACATCCTTTATGTAGGCTCCACACCGCTGAAGGACCGCTTCAGAGGGACAATCAGGTAACCCCCCCCCAAAGAACTGTCTCCGTAGTGAAACAATGTTTGATGTCATATTTCTGTCATTTCCTAAACTGAGCCCCCTCTCTCTCTCTACAGGAAAGAAGACGTGCGCGCAACAGAGAAAGACAAGGTGTGTTTGAACCCATGTATTCAATCAGATCGTCAGCTTTTTCTGCAGCTCCCGTTTAAATATTTATCTAAGACGGCATGTAAAGCATTTTTTTTTAAATCTTTTTTTGTGACAGGTGGAGACGTACAAAAGCTTCAGACCCGGCGACATTGTCTTGGCAAAAGTGGTATCCTTCACCTGCCCTCGAGGCTGAGACAAATAAATGCCTTTTTTTAAGAGTGAAAGATAAAAAACAATTCATCAGCTTTGTTGGAACCTTTGTTTCCAACAAAAAAACCTAAACTGGGAATGACTGGGACAGTAAACAAATCCCTTCCAAAGTGTTTTGATGTTTATTAAAAGGGGCGTGAGGATTATGTTTATTTACAGTTTACAGTTCCACGTCAGTGGTGTGGATGTATGCTGTTTCCTTCTGTGTCGTTAAGCCTTGACCTGCCATGTCAGATCTCTCTTGGTGACGTGCAGTCGAACTACCTGTTGACAACGGCAGAGAATGAACTGGGGGTGGTGGTGGCGCACAGTGAAGCAGGTAACTCGAGCGCTTCGTCCTCCTTTTTATTCCAAAACGCAGCACTGCACAGATTGATGGTGTCCTGTTTGAACACAAGGTGGGGCAAGAGTAAATGATCAGAAAACCGGATCATCCGAGACCTGTCACTTGAACAGCACAGCCATTTGCAGAGTGAGCTATATTTACCCAGCATTTGCTGTAGAATTATGGCCGTCTGGCAGATCTTTTTTAAAATAGTGCCAAACTAGTTATCTCTGATAACTCATCACATGGTGTAACGCCCCTTGTTTTAACGCGGAGACTGCTGCCGCATTAAGATTTTTAATGTGACACACTTCAGAACGCAACAACGCGTGAAATGGCTCGTGCGTTGCTCGAAGCATCTGCGTTCGCAGACTTACGTGGACCATGTTTGGGGCCTAAGAGATGACATAACTGAGAAGTCTCGGGTCAAATTTTAGAGGGCTGATATTTAGATACGTTAATATTGTGATTTTGAAGTATTCCATGTGCTTTTCTCTCTGTCCATACCGATATTGTACGAAGTCTGAATTTCTGCAGAACACTGTACAGGAACTTAATTTTTGTGTGTGCAGCGTTTTTTTAAATTTTTTATAATCTTTTCGTTTTCAGTAACTTTTTAGGTGTTTGAATATGTATTGTGCTGTTTAATGTGATGAAACAATATGTAGATTTAGTTTATGTCTCCATTTTCTCACATCTACGTCACGTTGTCTTTTTTTGAATCAGGTTCCCAGATGGTTCCCATCAGCTGGTGCGAGATGCAGTGCCCACGGACGCATGCCAAAGAGTTCCGCAAAGTGGCGCGAGTGCAGCCAGAGTATCTACAGGCATGAGCCCTGAAACCGCATCCGTCCACAAGGAACACACAGCTTCCTCTCCCTCCTTCACTCACTGTCCTCAAGTAGCCTCCCAACTCTGTTTTCTGAGAAGCTGGGCGACATGCATATCATTGGCTACTTCTTGTTTCATGTTTTCCTCAAGTGTTTTTTTTTTTTTATAGCTAAATGTGTCAGCTTGAAAACACAGAAGCAGCTTCGGACCAAACTGCAAAATTGTCAGGACATATTCTAAACAACGTAGCAACTGTTGTAAAGACATTTTGAACTAAAGTCAAATGTGACATTGCTGGTGCCAAACTTTCAACAACAAAGCATAATTGTGCACCTGGTGGAGAAAGGTCTTTTTCACAGTTTTGCTAATAAGTATTATGGCGGATTATCGGGTCGCTCGAAGGATGAAGCAGTTGGTGCACGATGCACAAACGTGAGACTTGGTTAAGACGAGGTCCAGTCTGCATCACATGTAAAGGCAAAAATGAACTCTGCATTTTGTAACCAGAGATCATTCAAAGGGCAGTGGCTTTATTTGGTCTTCAATAAGGATGTGACCAAATATGATGCATAGTGACTGCTGCGCTTTGAAACTTAATTTGCATTTGTGTCTGCGGATGACTTGGGTTTATTTTGTGTTTTTTTTTTTTTTAAACCATGTCCATAAAAGTTTAGTTGAAAGCAGGCTCATTTTTCCGTACTCCTTTGTAGTTTCAAGTAAACTGGTGGGCTAATGTTGTCCACAAAGCAGTCCTAAAGGGAAATTAATGTGATTAAGAGAGCCCATGGTTCAGTCAGAATTACAACACAGCTAATATTGAAGTACAACATATGATAGTGAAATATTTCTTGCTCGTTTTCAACAAGCAAGCAGAAATGTTTCTATTTTATCTTTGAAGTAAAATGTACTTTCCTTATTCTTCATTTCACAGATTCATGAGGCAAGATTGAAAAAGAAAATGACTATCAAAGCTGTCAATGTGACTTTTATCCGCACTTGACAAACTGTGACTTTAACTGTGCATTGTCTTCAGTAGTAATAACCTCAAACACTGCAGGCGTTCGTTCTCTCAACGCTTTACTCAACATCTTAAATATGATTCTTGAAAAATATTGTCATCCAACACTGCGTGTTATGTTTCTTGAATGGCAGCAATAAACAGGAAAAATAATTATTTGCCTGAAACACCTTCAAAGTGTTGGTCATGCCGTCTCCTCACTGAATCTTAACATGTCTTCATTAAAGTGCCTGTGGGACTGAAAGCATGCAAGAATCAACTAAGCGGTAACACTGATCTTCTGAAATGATGTGATTTTGCATAAAAACCAGTTCTTCAAGCAGGAGGACATTTTATACACTATGTACAAGTGGCATTTTAGGTTGTGTGAGCGATCTCTGATATTCATATATACAGTTCCAAGTAATAGTTTTTGTAAGATATAGATTTTCCAGTGAACCTGAGCAAACAGTTCAGCGTGTGAATCTACAGTTAAAAACTACACATGCAAATAAAACGCAACTTTTGTACAACTCCACGCACGCACGCACTTCAATCAATCATCAAAGCGAACCGATCGACATGTATTGATGTCAATGGAAAACTTCTTATTGGATGGTGCAGCAAATCCAAGTCCCGCCCCCCTGTTACTGAAGTCCACTCTGCGTGAGTGAGCACGTTCAAACTCTCCCAGAAGCCCTTGCTGCAACTGCTGCTGCGCATCCTTCCCCAGTGCCATATTTGCTCCTCCAGTGACCCCCGCAGCCGGCTGAAAACCCTTTTTGAAGCCACCCATCAACCGGAGGAACTTCTGCTGCTGGTCAGAGCTGCCAAACTGGGCAGTGCTCCACTGGCCGAAACCCTGAGGAAGAGAGGCAAATATTAGATACTAAGTGCATTAAGGATCTCTCCACCTACTGTTAACATTTAGCTGAGTTTACTCGTCACGAGGAGTGCTGTTCAGTCTGAGAAAACTTGTATAAAGCCTTCTGTGGGCCTGGAGGAGTTTTCTAAAGTGCATTTATCAGGCAGGGTGGGTCTAATGAAGATGCTATTTAAATGCATTATAAGAAATCCAGTGTGTCCACCCCCCCCCCCCTTTTTTTGTTTTGTTTCGTTTCATCAACGACAAAATTTAGGATCTCTCCGTGAAAGTGTATAACTAAAACACTGGAGAAATTCCAGTTTTATTATTCAATACTGACCATAGGTTTGGCTGGTTGTTGAGGTTGAGAGGCCTCATCAATCTCCTTCTGTAAAGCCTGTCTTCTTTCCTGTGACAAACCACAACACAATTCATTAAGCTTTACAGCATAACACAGACATACCAACCAATTTACAGAGTTATTTCTTTAAAAAGTTGTTAAAAAACATCAATAAAAACATTGGATCTTATTGAAGGACTAACACAAGATATGTGTGTATTAGTGAGCATTAGAGAGAGTGGTGGGCTGTTTGTTTTTTTAAAGTCTGGAGATAACCAGGCTGACCATTTCCCCGTTTCCAGTCTTTAAGCTAAGCTAAGCTAAGCTAAACCGACTGGCTGCTCGCGGTGGCTTCATATTTAAACATACAGACATGAGAGTGGTATCAAAGTTCTCATCTAATTTTCAACAAGAAAGCAAATAAAAGAGAATTCCCCAAAATGTCAAATTGAATTTTCACGCAGCAATAACGCAGCCCTGTTTACCTGGTTGATGGTGACCTCATCAGCGTTTCCAGTTTTCTCTGACAAGAAGACCACGTCCACTTGGGATAAGTCCTGAAACACAAACCGAGGTTCATCCCCAAAGCAAAACAGAAAAAAAGGGGGAAAAAACAACACCTGCGCACATTAATGGCCTCTGATAATACACACTCACCAGTTGGTGTTCCACCCCTTCCTTCATCATCTTCTTCTTCTTCTTCTTTGCACCAGTTTCAAAACTATCATTCCCTTCCTGCGTTTCCACCGTAATGGAGCTCTTCTTCCTTTTGCTTTTCTTGCTTGTTGTGTCCCCAGCCACTGTGACAGGCGTTTCTCTACTCTGCTCCGCGCCTTCTTCATGTTTGATTATTAATGGCTCTTCCTCCTCTCCCTTTGAGTTTCCCTTTTTCCTTTTCTTCTTCTTTGGCTCCGTCTCCTCTACTTCACCGACCTCCACAGAAGCTTTTCTACCCTTACCTTTTTTTCCTTTTCTTTTAAGCTCCGTCTTCTCTTCCTCTATGATAGCAATCTCACTCTTTGTGGATTTGTCTTTTTTCTTGTTGAGCATATTGTCTTTCTCCACTATGCTCTTGTTGTTGTTGCCTTTGATCTGAGGTGATCCTTCATTCCCATCTCCTATACGTTTGGCTTCTTTCTTTTTCTTCTTTTTCACTTTTACCTCTTCATCCTCACCCGTCTCTTCCTCTGGTGTTTCTAACTTCACTTCATTCTCAGCCACTTTTGTTTTAGCTTTATTTTTATTTTTTACACTTATTCCATCGATAGCTTCAGTGGTTTTTTCTTTCGTCTTTATTTTAACTGGCTTATCTGTGTCCTCTGTGTTTTTTCCCTTCTTGGCTTTGTTTGGAAGTGTATATTTTCCAGCTTGCTGTTCTTCCTCTACCTCTTCTTTAATCTCTAGATTTTCTGGTTTGATTTGAATAGACTTATTTTTTACTTTCTTCTTTTCCTCTTCTTTTTCTGACCTCTGTGCAGTTTCCACTTGATTCTCACCTTCTGCCAGCTGCTTGCTCTTCTTCTTCTTCTTCTTGCTAACCTCTTCACCATTTTCATTCTTGATATCATTCAGAGATTCAATGACAATTTTCCTCTTCTTCTTCTTTGTCTCTTCCTTTTCACCTCCATCTGAAGACTCATCTTCTATAATAATTATATCGACCCTTTTACCCTTCTTTTCTTTTTTCACCTCTATTCGGCTCCCATCATCAGCAGTACAGTTTTTCTTATCAGGCAGAGAGGCTTGTCCTTTCTTGAGTTTCTTCTTCTTTACACCATTCCCCTCACTCTTCATTTTCACCCTTTCACTGGCCTCTCCACAGCAACAGACCTCTGGCTTGTTGGTGAGAGAAATACAATCACTGTAAGACAATACCTCATGACAGTAGATTCAATTGCAAAACCATGGTCATAGACTGTCTATGTGCAAGTGTGACAGACAGATCAATATACACTAACCAAGGGTAGAAATGCACCAAAACAAGCAGGTGTGTGTCACACAATTCAAACTCTGCACAGTCAGGCGGAACTTCATTCTTCAGTTGTGAAGTCTTTTGTAGTGTGTTTATGTTTAGCACACGGTCACACAGTACAACTTGTATGCATGGTCATATCAAAAGATGACCTCCTCATCGGAGTGGGTCGGAAACATAAAACGCATTATTCGTTCATTATTAACGTGTTATTCTGGTGCAAATAAATATGCTTTCGGCCCCAATGTTCATAAGTGAACTAACACGTCTATGGCACCAACACTTGAAGGAAGACATGTTTTTAAGTTACGACATGCTAATGTGTAACAAATCCAGTGATTAAACGGCAAGAAAAATACTTTTCAGGCAGAATTGGGTGAGCAAGTGTATTCGTAGCACTCTCTTGGTAAACCATGCTAGCTAGCTAGCTGGCTAGAAGCCTAAATAGTAGCTAAAAGGTTATCCCGGTAAGGAAACAAACTTACCAAGCAGCCAGGTGGTTAGACTGTATTATTACAATTTCACGTGTATTGTAAAAGGTAAGCGTGAGCAGTTTACTTACTTTATTACTTTCAATAGTACGTGGATACCCGGTTGCTTTCTTGACCCGGAAGTAGTTCCCCTCGTTTCTGTTAGTGACTACAGGCGTCCGCAGCAACGAGCGCGCGCATGCGGACACTTTCCGGAGTTGTACAAACTTTAAAATAATCCTTTATAGTTATAGTTTTTTATAGTTAACGCAGTGGCTAAAGTTAAATAGATATTGTATTCGTTTTATTATTTACTTTGTTTGTTGGTTTTAAACATTAAATACTTTTTAGTGAATTAAATGGGTTACTCATACACGTGTATAGGCCTACTGTATGTTAAATAGTGTGGATGCTGATTAAGCACATACATCCCCCTTCCCCTGCACATCGGACGAGCAGCTGTGGAGGTGGTCCCCAGCTTCAGGTACCTGGGCGTACGCCTCAGCAAGGACCTCAGCTGGAGAAACCAGACTTCCTGTCTGGTTAGGAAGGCCCACCAGTGCCTCTACTTCCTCAGGAGGCTGATGGTTGCTGGACTCGGGAAGTCAGTCCTGACTTCCTTCTACAAGTGTGTGGTGGAGAGCATCCTCTGCTCCAGCATCACTGTGTGGTAGGGCAGCTGCTCTGCTGCTGAGAAGAAGGCTCTGCACAGGGTGGGGAAGGCTGCACAGAGGATTGTGGGGAGCAGCCTGCCAAACACCACACACATCTACATTGAGTGAGTGGGACTTGTACGACAATAAAAAATCTTGAATCTATTCAACTATTATTCAGGCAAATGTCTTTCGGTTTTCTACACTTCCAGCAATGCTTTGTAATTTCTTCTGCTGACTTTTACTTCTACATATTATAATCCACACAAACAATTAAACAGTTGGAACTTGCTCTTTGAGGACATTTATGCTTCTATTCAACTTTCTTTCCACTGTTTATACTCAAAATGTTGGGCTTTTTTCAACAATTTCAGCAACGTTCAGCAAATCCTTTTCAGCTTCCAGCATTCAAACGCATTTTCTGCAGGAAATGCATTTTTTTCTAGTTTCAGTTGTGAAGCACCTAGTGCTAGCTTTCTCTAATCTTTTAATTCTTCACACAGCTACTTCTGTCACTTTTTTATGTTCAAACAAGTACAACACGATGAATGTTTATGAGGAGTGATGCTGTGTGGGGATGTGTCACCCCCAATTCATTTGCGCATCTCTCTGTAACGGCAGTTTTTTTTTTATATGCCTTCAAGTGTGGACATAAACACAGTGTTTGTAACACAATTCTCCTGGGATGTGGTCAGACATCACTTCATAGAAACTAGTTGGTTTCAAGCATGCTCTGGGCTTCAGCCTGAATACATCAGTCTAAGCCCCAGCCGTCTCTTTCGCCCTCAGAAGTCAAGACCAGTGTCAAGACCATTGTCTATCTTCAGCTTCCAGAAGAATGCTGCAATTTGTGGCTCTACCGTCAACCCATGGCAGCCAGGAGCCTATGACATCAACTTGTACCTGCAACTGCTGCTATCACCTGCAGCTTCAACATCTTCCTGCAGCTTCTGATGACCGGCCAGTGCAGTTCCAGCGTCCACTTTTATGGTCTCCTTTTTGTCACCATACACTTACATGCACTTACATCCCTTACCAGTAAGTAGCAGCCACAGTGCTCTCATGCAGGTTAGTGGTATCCACCTTCCACCTCAGCCTCCACCTGCTTGCGTCCAGCTATGTCCCCATCTTTTGACTACGGCTTCCAGGGGCCAGCTGGCACCCCTGCTTCTGCATAATACCCCTGACAGCCATCTGCAACCCCAGCATTTGACTTTAGCCCATAACAGCTATTTGCATCAACTTTCACCTACAGCCTCTCGGCGCCCAGCCTTCAACATGCAGTCTGAGTTTCAAGAAGCCACCCACAGCTCCAGCCCCAGCTACAGCCTCTAAAAAGCCCAAGGTACCATGACTTGAATATAGCACGTTACTTTTAAAACACTCCCACATGCTGTGAGGGATTTTAGAACAGCTACTCCATTGCTATTTTTGAGGAATATAGCCATGAGGTGAGCTGGCTCACGATTCAACACGTCACACAGAGGGGAGACATCTTGCACGTCTTCACTTGGCTCTTATACCAGCCGAACTCTATACACTTGGTACAACTAATACAGCTATTTCATGGTTACTGACAATGAAATATGACAAGTGACAAACAGAGTCTATACTCTGCATGATAAGAGCAATAATGTTCAAATTATTCTGTAAAGATTTTTATAGATACACTTTTAAAATACACTATTCTTCTTTACCTAGTTTGTAATACGTGTGTAATATGTGTTCACAGTAGTAGCTAATTGTAAAGCTGCAAGTGCATCCAAAGGTGAACCATGAGGACAGGAGGCTGAAGAAAGATTAGTTCAATGACCAGACAACAAGTAACAGAAAATGTGCACTGATGTATTAGCCACTTTGTGCAAATCACGTTACAGACATTCATGTTACGCTGCCACAAAACAGTGACAGTGCTATCATCATAAGAGCATCTCAGAAGGAAAATACCGTAGCTTTTAAACATTTGGATTATTTACATGACTAAAATTCAGTTATTTAGGGTTAATACATAAAAATCCGGTGATTATAATATTTTCACTGTACAATATCAGAGCACACACCAAAAGCAAAGTTGTTGACATCTTAGTTATTTAGTTTAGTCATATAGCAATAAGAAATGGTCACAACATGAACATGGTGAATGTTGTTTGAGGCAAAATGACAAATAAAAATCCCTTCATATTGGACTGGTGTGTTGCAGTTTCCTTCTCTTGAGCACTGAATAAAATCTAGGAAAATGTATCGAGTTAAAATACAATTCAGAGTTCAATTGTCACCGCATTTGAACGGCGGCTGCCAACTAGAAATCAGTCTGGAATCAGAGCCACACTAATATAAAAAGTATACGTGCGTTTGAATCTGTCCCCGTTAAAATCACAGTGATGGATGACTAAATGCTTTCTCTGTATTTGATGGAATTTAAAATTTAAAGGGATCCTTACTGTCAGAATATAATAATATCTTGCTTTACATCTCAAACAAACTGTATATAATGTTCAATATAGCCTTCTTGAATCCAAAGTAACCTTGAAAACACACTGAAACTGGTTGACAAAGTCCAACCCCAAGGTCCCTTTAGTAGCAGTTCCAGAGCTTTCAATCGTATCACATGGTCTTCCTCTGCAAATAGGGTTTGCCCAGTTGTCTAGGAACTGTGGATGTTTAAATTTGCATTTTCTGAGCACTTTCCAATGTCAGGAATGATCTTTAAAGCTCAACACTAAAACTGGTATTTCGCTTCAATATGTATATCAAAATTCTAAAAAACACTGAAAATTCATTAATTTGGACAAAATACATAACCTTTAAACTGTGCTTTTACATGCATCTCAAATGATTGTACATCTCAAATATCACAATGCCCGGACATGATCAGCGCTGATAAAGTGCAAAATTACAACCTCCAACATTAAACCCTATATACTGCAGCATGGGTGTTGCAGTTTTAAATTGCTTTTTATGATATGCTTATTAATAACTTCTTATCCACGAGCTGCTGACTCATATTTAGCCTTTTAAATTGTCAGATGATTCTCCAGAACTCTACGCAAGCTCTGTTACATACATGAAATGTATCGGTAAACATGGTGAAATGTGCCAAACTATCCAACAGCACTGATAATGGACTGGAGATATGGAGAGAAAAACACTATGAGTCCTTTGGGTGTTTCCAGCATGTAATACAGAGGCCAAGCAAGCTTTGTGGGCGTATGCAGGTAATTTACATAAACAACCTAAAGGGTTTTTGTTTTTCTGAGTTGTAGCATGATGCCAAAAAGAAAGAGAAGGAAAGTGTCGTTTTTTATGAAGCAAACATCACTGACGAACTGGCATCAGTGAATAACAGCAATCGTTTAGAGCTGCTCGGGCAAAATGTTTACTTCATTACATTCAAATCATCCTTTAATCTTTCTCATGGTCTAACAGCAGCTCATTCAGTTACTCCTCTTCAATATCACATTGAACACTAGTTTTTGATATTCACCTAAATAACTTTATCCCTCTTTATACACAACAACAGTGTATTTACATAATACACTGAAGACAATATGTGCTGATGTTAAGTGCCCTCGCTGTATGACAAAATATCCTAAGCTGTGGAAGCTGCATCACTTTCTCTTCCCTGTCTTGTGATTTCATGTCCAGCCTGATGATAAAGAGGCAACCAAGAAAACATCAGCAAAAAAAACATTAGGGTTGGTTCTTAAAATGTCAAGTGTGCAGAAACACAAATACATTAAACATATTCAGCTCACATCAAATCCATTCTGTGTGATATGTGACGTCTTTAATATATCCTTCTTCTTCTTAGGCAACAGGAAATTCCTCTATCACCCATATTGACGTGATATTTTATCCCATATCACCATAGCCGCCGTCCAGTGTAGTTAATTGGGGCTGTGGGCATCTAGAAGAGAGAGACAAACAAGTAGTGAGCAAGTAGGCCCACAATACTCCTGTGATTGTTCATTTAGTAAATTAGTAAAATACACAGTGTGTTTCTTCCATACTTACTGTTCCACCGTTCATGACCAGAGCCATCTCAGTGGGTTGGTAGACATGACCTCTGAAGGCGACGCCGGGACGGATACTCCCGTGGCTGCTGTGGTATGTTCCAGTTCGGAGAGCTGACAGACCAAGCAAAGGTAAAGCACACACACACACACGAGTTACAGGTGTCACGCTGACGAGTTTTAAATCTTCAAGATCATAATGATTCCCGGTTACAACATCTGCTGTAAACCCACACGGGTGATATTAATTGTTATAGTTGACTAGACCTCTTTTCAGGACTGTGTGGGCGTCTACAGCCTGTGCTTGGTTGAAATCTCCTGTTAGCTTTGTTGTGAGTTATGCCTTTATTATGCTTATTAGTATGTGGAGTAGCGTCCACTGTGGGAATATCCGAGGGCACTATATAGTGAATATATTTCACACTCAAATACAAGTGCATTATTTAGTAAATAGGGAGCAATTTTGGACAGATGCTTCAAAGACATCATTAGGCGACATGACTGTGAGCAAGTGAAGTGGAACTGCAAGCAGGGAACAACAAACATGTCTTCTGGCCAGTGTGTTAAAACCAGTGAGATATTTACCGTGACATGCTAAAACATAGTGTGACAGACCAGACATACAGTCAGCAAACTGAATATTTATCTAATGTTTGCTAAAATTAGCCAGTATAAGCTACTACAAACCATCCGACTGTGTTAAACTGAGCATGTTTCTTGTATTGCCTATCAATTTAGCTCGACATTTGCACGAGGAAGATTGTGGTATTTCTTCTTTCAAACATATTTTAAGAAAATTCCAGTTTTTGTCAACCTAGGTCTTGTTTTCATAGTTCCAGCAATCATTCCTATCCATTATATTAATACATAACTCACAAGTTCTACTGTAGGTTACAGAGACAGGGAGTTTACTGCCCTTTCAACCAAAGTAAATCCTGTAGTTACCTGCTTACATGACTTTCCTCTCGGTATGACTCTATTGTGCTAAGTTGGACAGCTGTGCCAACCAACATCATTAGTCTCCTAAAGTCTACTGTCTTGCTTGTCTTGTTTATGATCCCATTCTGCCACTGCCTCCACTCTTTGTTTATCCTGGTTCATCATGATTTTGCTCTTCAGCTGTGCATTTGGCTGCAGATAAATATGGAGAGCAATCAAAGTGAAATGACTCATTTCCCTGTAAGCCTGTGGGATAACCAGGCATTTCATAAGGTGTAATTGGAGTTTGGATTGTGTACAGTAGCTAAAAGTGAGCTACACTTTGCTGTAAACAAACATACATCACAATCTACTAGTCAATCTAAACTAGCTCCTGGGCTATTAGCTGAGATAGCAGAAACCTAAGCTAACTTCAGGACTCTTACAGTTTATGTCTAAGAGTAGTTCACAAAATATTTTAGCAGTAAAAGTAGGTTCTAAGTCTGAGAGATGTTAGAGGCAGAGCTCCTAAGTCAGACCTAATCAAAGTCAGTCAAATGCTACATTTGATTTCTTGATTTCTTTGATTTCTTCATTTAAAAAACAAGTCAATATTTTTCTGTTTCATGTTTGTTTAATGTAACTTCTTTATTTTAATTTAATTTAAGTTGAAAATCATTTTTTTCATTTGATTTTATGTCATTTGATTTAATAAAAATTTTAATCAGATTCACTGACACAGACCGGTCACCTGTCAATAAATCACTGTAGGTTGAGTGAGTAAGTGAATCCATGAAACATGGTGTCATCCCTTCCCTCAGTTTAGGAATTATCCCAGTGAAAGTTAATCTGTGTAGTTTTGTGAAAAGCTCTTATGGGGAAACATTTATTTATGACATTTAGGAGGACTCCTAATGGTGAGGCAAGACTCTGAGTATGGCCCCTGGACACTATTGAAATCCACTGTAAATGACATAAGTTCATCTGACCAGAACCAAACTTATAATAGCAACCTTTCAAACTCAAAGGATTGCTTTGATTCCCGGGTTGAGGTAAAAATGACTCCCTGAAAGTTAATAACTTTTTTTTCTGCTCCTTTATAATTCATCAGCATGACATTGAATGCAAAAAAAAAAACATTTTAAATTTTTGGAAAAGAATTAAGGCAACATTCATTTTTGTTGTCTGTTGCCAGGCAACAGTGTTCTCCTGAGTTACCATAAAACATTTAATGCCTAAAATATTTTGTATTAAAACCTAGCATTTTCAAAATACGACCTACAGAGTTCTATTTGAAGGCAGCATTTGATTCAGGTTGATAAAACTGTTACAAACATGAACAGGGACACACACACGCACATTACATAACCCTACTTGCACCGTGCTCCTCCATGGAAAAGGCTTGGTTTTCTGGAAAGGGTCGGTGAGAGTGTGCTGGAAGCTCATCTCCAAAATGTGGAGGGGGGGACGTGTGACTGGTGTCGAAGAAGTCTTGCGTGTTGGATTGTGGCGGTTTTCTGAGACACAGGTGCGCCTCTGGAATAGCGTGGAACAGCAGCAGGATCCAGCCCTGAATGACCAGAGCCACCGCCAGTGCAGGCTCATCCAACACCTTCCCATCCTTTTTTCCTCCTCCTCCTAACCTTTCCCCTTTCCCCTTTACCCTCAGCGTTTGACTGCCATAGAGATAAAACCCCAGCCAGGCCACCCATAGCAATGCTGACGCCAGACTGGACAGGAAGAGCCAGACGGCATTACACTTCCATCTCCGTTTTTCACTCTCTCCTTCTCTTTCTTCGTCACTCCCACCTGCTCCCTCTGAACCCATCTCTCCTCCACACAGCACCACCCCCAGAGAAAGCCCCATGGCTATGAGGAGCAGCCCCAGGGTGTAGCTGCATGTCAGAGCAAAGTCTAGAGGTGGATATTCGCAGGCCGGGTGACCCTCCCTGACTACAGTCAGCAAGACCCATTCAGCAGAGATGATCCCCTGAACCAAGGCCAAGGCCAGACCGAGCGCTGCCAGGGAGCTGCCCGATGGGCTCGTCTTGCCAGCCACCAGCCTCCTGAGCCTCACACCCTGCACTAGCAAGCTGGAGAAGCAGAGGGCAAACAGGGGCCCCCAGAAGGCCCTGCGGACCACGCAGAGCGCCTGGTTCTTCCCCACCAGGAAAGCCAAAGAGATGGAGAAGAGCCCGAGGAGTGTGCCCAGGAGCAGGAGAAGAGGCCCCAAGCCGGAGCGCCGGGCCGGGTCAGAAATGGAGCGCAGCTTGACTACAAGGAACACAGCGAGGACCAGAGAGCTGAGGCCACCGCTGCAGGCCACGGCCTCCAGAACCACACCCCAGACTGACTCCAGGTCACACAGCACTCTGTACGGAGGGTCCACATCCACACTGCATCCCCGAGGAGGAGGAGGAGGAGACGGGTGGGATGAGCCGCATCCAATCAGTGACAGGAGGCAGATGATGATAGGGCTGACGGCCATCTTAGAGACACAGAGGCAGAAAATATGTAGTGGAGAGACAGAGAAAGGGTTAAAAGAGAAATGGAGAGGGAGAAAGGTACACAGATAAACAAGAGGAGTGACGTTGTGGATGTAGTGACAAATGACTGAATATTAGTTCCTACCACATCTTCATGATGGACAGTATACAGTAGAAACAGCACTCAGTGTATAAAGATCCAATAAATCTGTTATATATCTCAGACTATTATGTTTCTCTCTCTTTTCGACACACACAAACACACTCACACACTCACAGCACAGAATAGAACTGCTTTTAACACTGGGCAATGGTTTCCATGGGAACGGGAAACAGCGTGGGCTGACTGCATCTCATACTGGGCTTTTGAGAAGTCGGGTTTCAGTACCCAAAAGCACAGAAAAATGCACGAGTATGCGCACGCACACACACATTCATAATATTTTTACTTATTTGTGAGGACCCTCATTGACATAATGCATTCCCCAGCCCAAGCATGAGTCTAATTTTAACATTTTCCCTAATGCCAAGTTTTAAACCTCAAGTAGTGAATTTATGAGCCCGAAATGTTCTCATTGTCAAGGTCTGAAACTCAAATTGGTCCTCACAGTATCAGAGAACACACACACACACACATACACATAAATACAAATACCACAGCATTAAAATGATTTAACTCAATTTAATCATAATAATTCCAAACTCACCTCAGATAAATTCTTGAAATCTTGATTACTGACAGTGAAGAGGCATCATAATTTCCTGGTCTGCATCCCTTCAACTTGTTTAAGTATTTTCTATAATCCCAGTTAATGAAATCCTTAAGGCAGCAGAAACAAAACAGTTTCCATTTTGCTTTTGAAAACGTCTCTTATGTGGCTCTCTGCGCTCACAGCTCACACTGTTTTAAAGTAGAAAATAACACACTTTGTGAGACCAATAATGTCCTGCTGCTGCAGTGACACGTCCGGTCGCTCCAAGAAGAATCCACAATTATGATGCAGACACCCACATAGTCAAATATATCTTCTGTCTCTCTTTCACTCTTCTCTCTTACAGTCTCTGCCTCTCTCTCGCTCCCTCGGTCCTCCTCTTTCTATTCATTCTGTCTGCCTGTCTGTGTTTCCCTCTCCCTGCTTCACACTGAATCTGCGGAGGTGTCAACAGAGATGCAATCCCAGCTTTACTTCTCTTCACCCACACACGGGGAGTATGATTTGCTGATGCACCTGTCTAAGCAGGAAGAAAATAGGAAGTAAGTGCAGTATATAAGCATGGTAATTTGCAGCCAATCCAGTATTAGTCACTCGTTTGCACATCTCGGTGTTATTTCCTCCCACGTCTTCCTCATACCGCTTATACAATCCGTCCTCACACCCAGAGCTGTGGGAGATGTAGATTCATTTTTGATCACCAATAGCTGGAGGTCTCTTCAGCATTAAGATGTCCGTTGACGGTGTGTGTTGCAGAGTGAAAATGGGCTTTGGATGGGGAGGAGCAGATGGTCACAGGTGAGCCTTGTGGCCACGTGGCCACCCTAGAGTGTTACATAACACTCTCGAAGGCATCATTCAGCCAAGTACCAGTGTACTAGTTAATCGATCAGTTTGGATCAGTGCGACAGAGATTGATGCTGACAGACACTAGTGAACTCAGTGATCGATAGAGACGAGCAGAAGATGGTTTGTGGTACACAAATAAACTCACAGACAAACCAGTGTAACGTAAAGTAGAGGAGTGCACACCTCAAAATAGTCTAATCCAGATAGGGAGTCCTCGCATGCATGTAAGCAGCAGGAGTGACTGCTTTGGTTGGTGACAGCAGAGGAATGGAGTGATTACAGTCGATTACATGAATCAACCGAACACCCCTCAAAACACAGAGTCTTCCAGAAGGTCAAGTGTATGGTCATTATTTTATTTGCCAACAGTTAGGGAAATATAAGAATGACAACAGCTAACATTTTGCTTTTGTTATAGTAGGAAAAGCACAGGTGTCACTAATAACATTCACTATAAGTGTCCCAGTTAGCCATGGCAGGACCCTTGCGACACGGCAGAGACGTGCTGACTAACTCAGGACATCTGTACTAATCTGTGTAATCCAGTGGTTACTATGGTCACAGTCTATTAGAGCCTTGTTAATTGTGGCCCATCCCATAATCCCAGCTTTATCCCACCGCAGGTCTGTCCTCAAACCTCTCCACACACAGCCACATACAGATCACACGAGGGAAGTTCACAAAAGGAGCTTGTTGGGTCGGGTCTACGTGTCATGACTCAGCAACACCTCACTTCACACGGAGTTAAAAACATCCACAGCTGGAGATGTTGGTCACGAGGCAGCACAAGACATTTAGGAGAGAGTGCTTTGCTCAAGGGCAGCAGTTATTAAGTCATGTCACATGTCACATGTTGGTTGAAGTTTTTGTGGGGTGGTGGAAAGGTCTTTTTTAACATTTTCTATTCACTGCCAGTGGAGACCTGCCATAAAGCAGTACACTTCAGATTAAACAGGAAGTAGAAATAGTGAGAGAGAGGTAAAGGGATCAATCTCACAGCCGGTTAGCGCTACCTGCTGTCTACTTGGAGAACTACAGTCAGCTCCAGTCTGAGGTCATAAAATGGGACATTGTTTAGTTTTGTCAAACCAGCTGAACGCTGGGCTTTCACTGAAGCTACTTCCTGTCCTATTGTTTTCACAATAAAAGACAGGTGTTTAATCGAGACTAACCCCACCATCGCTACTCAAAGGCTTTCAGGTCCTGCAGCAAATTAGAAAATGACTCCCTTCTTCTGTGTGTTTATTGTTGAAATTGCAAACCAACAATCATACCACCACCTACTGTATCAGAACATGTAGTCATGCTACTAAATCATGTAAATACTGATTATCTAAAAACAAAACTTATTTTCTGTTGATATGTCTCTGTATTCTATTTATTACAGTACATGTTCTTCTAAATTACACCACTAAGAGAAGATTGTCATTCAATTTTAAGCCTTCTTTGCCAACTGTTTTTGTATAGCATTAAAAATAATCAGCCTACCATTGAATCATAAAGTGTTGAAAGTGTTGAAAAACTAAGGTCAGGATACAGTTTAATTTTATTCATCACAGACCCTTCCTGCTGACTCTGCTGATGCTCTTTTCCCGCTCTGGAAAATTTATATTTTCATTAAAAACTAATCCAAGACAAGTATAAAAATATATAACTTTACTTTAAAGGCGTTGGCCCAAACTCAAATATATGGTTGCTCATCTGTTCACATTGCTTTTGAAAATGAGAATCTGTGTTTATACTGTTAATTAATTTACTATACCAAAAACTCTTAATATTCAACATTTTTCAACACAATGTCATCCATATAATAACAAAATACTAATGATCATATTGTCAATCAATATTCCAGGATTTGCCTGTTTGATTGGAATCTTGATCTTTCTTTTTTTTTTTACAAATTTATTTTTGTCTTTTCCTAAATCGTGTCTTGAAAAAGTCATCTGGATTCCCTCTCTTACTTACTCTGGTCCCCACATAGTTTTCTGCTGACGGCTGGTCTTTGTTCTGTAATAATTCTTCACATCACCCTTTTTTACTGCGCAGTATTAATGCACACATTTACTTATACAGATGGTCACAAAGACGACCATAACAATGACCCACATCATCCTGTGTTTTCTGGCCATTTTCAAATTTTTCTATGACCTCAGGGAGAACGGTACGGCACATGTCAGAAGAAAGTAAATTAATTGAAAAATGTATATGTCGTCTTTTTCCTAGCTGCTGAGAGTCTACAGTTTTATGGTTATTAAAGATTTGTCCGTGTTTTGGAATCGTGGACACAGCACTGAGTGGTCAAGAAGTCTAGTCAAGCCAAGTCAAAGTTTAGGCACATTTAAAAAACAACACACATTGACCAAAGTATTGTACAGGTAATTTGCATGGAGAAACACACTATAAAATGCCAACCCAAGTCAAATGCAAACGAGCAACCCACTAACATAATAATATACACAAAGCAAAAGTACCGGCACTGCATCATGACGTACCAAAAGCCAAGGAACAAAAGTGTGTTTTGAGCCTGGATTTCATCTACAACAGCTTTACCTACAATAGAAACAGAAGTGAAGTTTTCACTTTCTGGATTTAACTCACGTTAAGAACACAGCATTTAGAATCTTTTAGAAATGTAATAAAGGTCTCCCCATGTTTATTTGCACCCGTGTCCAATATTACTCGAGGAAACATTTAATTGCATTGCAATGGTGATTAATCAGTGATTTATTTATTTCAATCATTATATTGGACAAGCAGTGAGTTGGTTATTATTGCGATAAGAGGCTTTCACCTGTTAACAGAATGAGTTAATTAATAAGCTTAAGCTTAAGATGATTACCATATGGCAGTTATGGGACCACTATTCCTATTCATTTATTATGTCAGTGTGTCATGAAAACATAGTTTTTAAAAGAAAAACATAATTTCTCTTCATGTTTTTAAAAGACTGCAGTTTTTTGACACACGGCCCACAGATTGTGGTTTTGGTCATGTCGAAGTATTGTGTCTTCAATTAAAACATAATTTTGCTTAAACATGTCAAATAACTGAAGTTTCACAAACAAAATTCAACATATAACTTAAGATGCAAAAAAAACAAAAACCCAAATAATTTGACTTTGCCTACGGCCTTGTTGTTGCCTTGTTTTAGAAAAAATCAACTGAACACATTAAAATGAATAAAAATGAGACTCATGGCATATTTCTTATTTCATATTTCTTAAATTTAAAACTGAGGTAGATCATATTGATACAACATCACTCAGGGCAAGTCAAAAAAGAATATGATCATAATAAATCACAACTTCACTTTTCATGTTTTACAACATGATTACACATTTTAAATCAAGAGATAAAAGAAAAGAAGAAAGTGCAAATTTTGCATACAGGTAAGCACAGTAATAAATTATGTCGGTACTATATGTAATTTTCAAAGTGAGCGCAGGGCTCATGATGACATCTGATGTGTTTGCACAGAGAGGTGGGGCTCCTGTACAGATGTTTGTTTAGTCACATTGAACTTCTCTATCTTCTTCTTGTTACCTGCACTGTTTCACAAGCGTTTGTGGATATGCAGGACGTTGTTACATATGGGGCAGGAATGCTGCACATCCTTGCAAGAATCCACACAGAAGGGGATGAGACAGCAAGGCCAGATCCTGGTGTGAAGTATCAGAAAAAAGTCAAAAGGATACTTATAATAATCATCATGCACATCAGTGGG
>JAVQJD010084648.1:0-17761 GCA_036023655.1 Nannoperca australis | reverse complement strand
CATTGCATATATATGCAATGTACTGAACTGCATACTGAACTTATACACATTAAACAAATCTCTTCATACATTCACTCATTTTGTTAGTTTGCTAGGAATCTTATATATGATGACATTTATAAATTTTATTTTTGTCTGTTTGTGCAAGAAGCTGATTATTTGGTAATCTCACACCTACCGTACCAATTCAACTAATTTGACCAATCTGTCTGTTACATTATCACACACTGTGTTTCGGGATCCACTTCTTTTGAAATACACATTTCAAGGCTGAACACGCCATATTAGATCAACCAGGCAGTCTCATTCCAAAGATTTCTCCAAATAGGGCCAAAGAATGTGGCATTGGAGGACACAATATCCATTGCAAGTTCCTCTGCTGAAAATGTCATTGAACGATTCTCTTTGTGTGATCCTAAACATCTAAGAGGTTTGTAGTGAAAGGAGAAGTCATGAAGCTGTGAAACATTGTACCGTGTTTGAAGGCTGAGATATTCCATCTAAAATTCCTTTACACCTGGGTAATAAAATGTGACCTAAATCCAGAAAAGCTATTTGGATAATAAATGTTACAATTGTGCCCTTTCAATTTACAACTGGTATTTCTACTGGATATGTTCTCACTGTCCGTGATGTCTGCATTTTGATTACATGGCGTTTTCTGGGCACAGCATGCAGTCTGTGTGTAGGTGAAGAATTGTGATAGTCCATCATACTTCATACATTTCATTTCATTTTTTCAGGCTAAACAATAGATAGCATTATTGTTGAATGTGAATGCATCAACAGAGGATACATATCGACCCAGTTTTACTACTCCTGCTTTCCTGACCTTCCTCCGTGGTGCCTCTGCTCCTACCTGGAGGTAACTTAGAAGAGATTAGACCATGTGGGACAGTTAATTTGTCCATCATCAGAAATGTCTGCTATAAATGACAACACTACTATATATGACGTAGGATTCCTCCTCTGGGGACCGTGCATATCTGTACAAACTTTCATGGCAATCCATCTAATAATTTTTGAGATATTTCAGTCTGGACCAAAGTGGTGGACCAACAGAATGACATGACAGCCATGCCGCTAGCGTGGCTATGAATAAAACTACTATAATTTTTGAGACATTTTTAATCACAGCCACTTTAATTTATTTAATGTTAAGGGCTTCAGATAAAAGCAGAACAAATGTCTCTTCAATTTCAACTTTGTTAAAACATTACAGTGTTTGACTGGAACCACCCATGATTTCATGGTGAATACCAGGTCTATTTCCTTTCAAAGGTCAGTTTAAAGTAAATGCAGTATTTGTTTACAACAGTCAGTCCAGGTTATTTGTGTGCCAAGCAGTAATTTGACAAGGATGTTGTTTGTTGACCCATTTCTCTTCTCTGCCTTTCTGTCACATATACAGTTTAGGAGTTCTGCAGAGATGTCCACATCTTTTAAAAGTAGCTGAAACGTGGAGTTGTCTGAATGTATATGTGTGATTTTGCCAGTTAGTTTGAAGCACAGCTTAAATCCAAAACATTTTAGAATTTTGTTGATGTTTCATGGTTAAAGAATAAAAGCATGACAATTAGTAAATTAAAAAGTGTAATTACATTTAATATGGAATGAAAATCATTTGTGGCTTTGTTAAACATTTTTAACAGTACATATTCACTCATATTCATTCCACCCTCCTGAGTTAGAGGACATTACAGATTGTTTGCCTTGTCATCCCTTGATAGCTGATTTAAAAAAAAAACTTTGAACAGAGACAGCTTTGTTGTTTCCCCCTACTTTCAGCCATTATGCTTATGCTTAACCTTCATATTTCATACAGACATGAGTGTGGTATCAATCTTCTAATCTAACTATCAACAAGAAAGCTAATGAGCGCATTAATACATGTTTTGATGGTGACATGCAGGGGAGCTCATTTTTCATACTAAGTGTAACACAACTGAATACAGTGCCACCTTTTAATTTGGTGTGGTTCGATTATCAGATACAGCTTTCCACCCAGCAGTGTGTGCATAAACCTTAAGTGATGCTCTTCCTTTTGTGTGTCATCTTGATTTTTGTCTCGTAGCTTCTGTTGTATCCTGTGATTGACTTGGTAAACACTACCCCCTGTGCTCATGAGATGTAGGAAAGCGTGATTATTTGGCAGAAGTTGTAATTGGAACTTACTGATGTTGTTTCAATGTTCCTGTGGGCACTTGCCTCGCAGTTCCCGGTTCTCAGTGCAAGAAGAGAGATCCATATAATTCACAGCGCATGACAGTGTCCGGACTTTAAATGTATGTCATGTTGCAAACAACACTCTTCTTTACTTGGCTTTATGAATCTTACATTTTATTCCTTCTTTTCCTTGCTTTTGGAGGCAATTTCATTGGAATAACGCAATTTTTTATGATGGGCATGCACTCATCTATAGTGGCTGGTGTGAGACTTGAAACTTTAATTACTTATAGATGACATTTAGTGTTTATTTTTTGCAGAGAATGTGTCTTCATTGGCGAGCGGGGTGAGGGAGTTGTTCCATCAGTGATGATAGATTGATCATTTAGTGTGTTACTCAATATTACAGTAAGAGTTTTTGCAGTTGGCCATATCCATTGTTGAATGGAAAAAACTGAACATTTGATGCTACTCTGGTGGGATCTTGCCCCATTGTTAGTGGCATATGTATCCGCATCCGTTTACAACATGGTAACATGGTAATATTTTTCAGATATTGACAATTTTTGATCTTGAACCTCAATTCCTTTGAGTGCAGAACGAAATGTGTTCTTTTGCTCTAGTGCTCACTTTAAAGGGTATTTTACTGAAGGAAAGCTCTTGTATAGCTGCTTTTGTTAAGAAAACACTAAAAGGAAAAGCTAGACATTGTGGGAAATGCTTTTATTCACTTTCTTGCTGAGACTTACATGAGAAGATTGATACCACTCTCAAGTCTCTCTGGTAAATATGAAGCTAGTTTGTAGCTGGCTTACTTAGTTTAGCACAAAGACTGGGAACGGGTCAAAGAGACTATTTCTTGGTTGGAATCATAGACGGTATATAAAAATGGACGACGCGTCTCCACTTCCTCCTATTGTAAAAAATTAAGCCAAAATACGCCAGATACGGGAGCTGCCACCTTGCACTGGTGACGTCATTTGGAGCCAGTATTCCTTAAATACTTCTGCACTGGGACTTTGGCCTAAAAGAAAATGGTTTTGCTAAAAACATGATAATATTCCTCAAATGAATATATTGAAAGAGATGTAATTTTGGTATTGGTACTAATTTAAAGTATCATGTCAGCACCAGCAATAAAAGATTACAAACCATTCTGCGATATAAAGGTTTGCTTTTTAGTTGTGATTTTCTCTGCACGTTATTTTCACAGATGTTCTGCATTTGTGGAGTACTTTTTACTTCAGCTGCAAGCTTAAGAGATATAATCACTGCCCTCATCAACATCTGCATCAGCAGGATCATCACTCCTGCCATCAGGCATACCATTCTCATCATCAACACAGCCATCATTATCCTCATCTTCATCATCCACTTGATCCTCTCCTTGACCTTTAACTCATATCTCTGCATCAACTGGTATCCTGAGGATTTATATGTTGCATAATCCACAGAGATGTATAACCCTTCTAATATCTGTAGTGTTGAAAATTAGATGTTTGTTCCTTTCTCTTCACACAATGTGCTACAGAAATTGTTGTTATCAGTAACTTAAAAGTAGCTTTCTGAATTTTAATCTTAAATATTCAACAATAACAATCGAGTAAACCATTTCTGTAACATCTGAGGTCATGGCTTTGCTGTTGGTGTGTATGTGTGCCTATTATTTTTCTGCCAAAACTGCCAATTTGTCTTGCTGGGAAAGCTCTTGCAGATACAGCCATACAGAGAAAAACAGTGTTCTCACTGCACCTGTAGATTTAAGGGTAATAATATGAGCAGATATGGTGCGGTGGCTCCAACAGCACTCAAGCTGAAAAACCTCTTTAAAGTATGTATCTATTCGCTGGAACGGTATGTAGGCCATACAGTGAGTGCATGTCAACAAAACAGGAGTTTCCATTTTCACAGACGTCGAGGGCACCGTAACAGCTGACATTTTCACAAACCAGCAAGCCAGGTAATTAGGTAGCAAACTACATAACACTAGCTACAAGTATAAACATGGTATTGGGCACAATACCCTCATTAAGTAAATGTAAATGTTCTGTAGGCGTTGTAAAGGATTAAATGCACGCACATCTGCTTGCTACATAGCTGTAACTGTAATGCCATTTGAAATGCCTTCCTCAGAGATGCAGTTGGGTTCCCACAGCAAAGAATGTGATTGAAATGACAAGACAACAAGCAGCATCTAGCTTACATGTTTGCACGCTGCAAAATTAACGCTGCTGTAATCACCGTTTCCATACAATGCAGAAGGATCAGAGCACCACCCTTATCACACTCAGAGGTGGAGGTCAGGTTGTGGGTATCACAGGGCCCAGCTGAGGCACAAAGGCTCCCAAACATCATTACACAGAGCTCAGCCCTCACTCATACTTCAGTGTTAGGGAAAACAAGTGATTACATACAGATCCTGAACAGAACTATTTGTCTTAGCTATATTTTTTGAAAAGACCAACATTGTCCGCTTGCCACCCACTCCACTCTGTTGCAGCACATAATGGTGTGAGTGATGTGTGTGGACGAGCAGAGGATGCTGTGGAGCGCCATTTAGTCAGACACTGTCAATCTCACACAGGTAAGCCAAAGTAGGAATGAGTGGGAAAATCTTTTAGCCTCATAAATGCATTTGATATTCTGATGATACAGTGTAATCTCTCACTACGCTGATATTTTAGGAAAATGTTTCCTGTCTAAGTGGGTGTTCAGACTCAAATCAGCTCTGCTTTAAAACAAAGCAAGGGGCTGCATTGGTGGGGGCGTGCTGCTCCAGGTGCTGGTGAGACATGAAACACAATATAGGAAGTCTGAGAAACATATCAGGGAATTTAAAGACTTCTCAGATGCCAAAACACTGCACATTGGTTTATAATACTATAAGACCCTATTTTACAACTCTGAATATCACAGCAGCAATTATTTTATATTTCATCGCAATGGTCGCAAGATAAACAGTAGAAATATGTCACAAAAAAACCCACCAGGATCCGCCTGTTAGATTTATAGACACCTTTTCTATTCTTAGATCTTACTGCTTGCAAGTTTGCCCTGAGGGGTGCACCAGAAGAAAAGCCGTACCAAACCAAAATGGTTTATCCTCTGTACAGTGGCCAATGTGGGACATTTCAGACTCAGTTTGACATGCTTGTACCAAATACCATGGCAAATGATCAAATAGTTAGTTTACTGAAATTAGGCCTCCAACAAATTATTATTTGTTTAATTAAATAATCTGCCATTATTTTCTTGAAGAATTGATTAATAGTTTGTTCTTAAAAAAAGATCACACAAAACCACAGTATCCTACTGGTGACTAACAGTCTATAAAATAATATTAGCTATAATGTAAGACTATGAGAAATAGCAAACTCCACATCTGAGCACCTGCAAGTATCAAATTTGTCCCACTTTTACTTACAAAATTACTTAGATTATTGAAATAGTTTTCTATCAATCTACTAATCAATTAATCGACTGACCATTGCGGCTCTAATTGAAATATACTAATGGTTAACAAGTAGCAGAAGAATGATATGATGCCAAAAAACAACTTCAGAAAATAAAATCAAAACATTGGCAGCATTTATTAAGTCAGTTAACACCAGTGTGCTGTAGCTCCCAGACAGCTGAAGTGCGATAACATCTCAGTGGGAGATCCCTTCTAAAATATTAACTCAAGCAACTACACACACACACACACACACAGAAAACTCTACAGTGAAGATGTTTGTTTATATATATATATATATATATATATATATATATGATTGATTATGCAAATACTCTAAAACATATCCATCATGAAAGCAACCCAAGTGATTTTTATTAAATGATAGTTCCATCCCCCTCAACTTTCAAAGAAGACTTTAAATGTGGCAGAGATTTCGTCCTTGACCAGAACACTACGTATCAATGTGTGTTTCTATAAATTAGCTCCCCATAAAGACACTAAAGTATATGCACAAAAATCTTAATGAGACAAGTTAGTCCCTCCTGTGCTGAAGTGACATTACCAGGAGCCATCATTCAGCGCTGCTCTTGCTCATAAAGCTCGCCCATTTATACAGTATACTACTAATGATGGAAATGTTTGCCCTTGAAATCTCAGTTAATAAGCAGCTATGCTATGACATCCATGATTAGATCATCCAGTGCTGTCACATCTCATCCTGAGGAGGATGCCACCAGACAAAAACGGAGAGTGGGAGCAAGCAAGCATCCTACTCTCTGATTCCCTTCTTTTCACACACAAACACAAACACACACACACACACACACACACACACACACACACTTCTCCTCTTCAGCAACTATGCAACAGAACAGGCTGGGTTAATCTTGGGTAACAGCTTCTTGGCCAGGATCAGAGTGCTCCACTAAGACCCAATGAATGCTGACATTGATACGGCATGGAGCCTCCTCACACAGGTAGGACACACGAGACAAACGCCTTTATAGATGAAGCGGCCTCGGGCAAGAATAAGATTGATTTTGCAACGCGGTATTAGATGAGATTTCCGATGCATACTATAACAAATTAGCATGAATCTGTTCCCCATGAGAGATCCCTGCAGACACAGAGTGAATTGAAATAAATTACTGTCCCAGTGTTTACCACACCATCCCCCATGCTGCAGTCAGTTGGGCATCTAAGTGTGACAGGCCCGGTTCAGGCACAGCAGAGATCAGCGTGATGGATGGACAGCCAGGCAGCTGCTAAAAATCTCTTGATTCACGCCCAGTCTGATATGCCACTCACTGATCAATTGCATCCACGTAAGTCTGCCGTCTGCCTTAATGTGACATGATAAGGAAGGAGACAGCTCACAGGGCTGTGCTCCTTTAACCTCAACTCTTACAGTATAATGTAATTTACAATGGCTGACCAGGTTTTCTGCTCTTATTCCCCCCCACCCACACACATGAGCTACCTTTCATTGTGAACTCTCCCACTCCTCCCATGCGAGAGTCCTGTGGATATTACCTCAAAAAGACAAATGCCTGTGCCAGTGAGAGTAACATCTGCAATGAAAGAGAAAGATTCATCGAGCGATCTGCAACTAAGACAGTGTAAGGTCTCGGCAGCCCTGTCAGAAGTCTCTGGCAACGGATCTAATGCAAGTTCAATCAAAACATCAAAACTGGCCATACTGTAGTTGGGATTTTGTTTTTTAATTTTGAAGTAGGCGGCTGCTGAGATGATGTAGATAAACTGTATTATCAGGCTGACTGCTAACGTGAATGAATGACCTTCCTCGTGTCACCTGTGTTTTAGCAGAAGAAATTGCCTTATGCACACATTTCTTTAAAGAGGATAGTGATGTACTGTAAAGGAAACTAACTGTTTTGCTATTGTGAATATAGTGCAGGATTGATCCAGTCTGTTGTTGGACTCATTTATTTGTTGACCTTCATTACTAAAGCATTATTTACAGCTAGGGATGGTAAAACTAAATCCAATGTAAAACTTGACAAACCCAAACGTCCCCCTTTTGATGATCAAAATAACTTAGTATTGTTGTACAGTATGCTGTATCATTGTAGTAATGTGATGATATTTTAGGAAAGACTGGTTCTTTCACAGTCAGTTAAGCTCCCCAAATTTAGGCCACTTAACTGTAAATTAGAAAAAAAACACACAAAGTATATCATGATGTTACTGTACAGTATGACCAGATAATATCTAGTCCTATATCACATCGCCCCCACTCGCTCTACTATTGAAGTAAAAATGCAGATACAATATGATACAGTAACTAGAGTATACAGAGTAGTTGTTATTCTGTACCACCTCTAGATCTTCCCTATCTGTGCTGTGTAGTAGATTTGGGCCTCATTGCGTTACCGTCTTCTGAGCACTGTAACTGCATAATGTATATCCTGACAGGGTGAAATTGTGTTTTATATCTCTAAGGGCACTGATTATGCTGCCTGGGCACATTTTGGTTAACAGTGCAGTTTCAGCTTCCTTTTCTCATGCTGTCACACAGTAACAACAATGGATGAGCTGAAATACCTACATTTGCAATGTAATGCAACACTTCTGAATGTGCAAAAGACACCTGAATGAAACAGAAAGACAAACCTGCTTTCTTTAACTGCTGGGTCCCGTATCTTAAGTTTAATAGTGAATGCGTATTATAAATATCACCTTCAGGGGCTTTTATATGCACTCGAAGAACTCATTATTCTGTATGCTATTTTGGTCAAATTACAACAGAACTGTGCAATGTTAAACTGTGTGATTATGAATAACTTCATTTCCTTTTTTCTTTGTTATTATAGGTCTACAGCAGCCTCTTAATCAAGGCCAGAGGCTAATTGAAGACCATAGGAGGTCATCAGTTATAAATGCTGTGTCTGCTCTACATGGTGGGGCAAAAAATATGTTTCTGCTGTACCCAAATGAGCTTTTATCTACAGCAACAATGTCAGTTAAGCAGCAGAAAATGCACCAATATTCCTGAAAGAAAAACCATGGATGTGCTGCTCTCTGAGTTATCCCATGTGAGCCAGATCTTTACATTATAATTAATGATATTACAGGTTTTAGTTTGTCTCATTGTACTTCCTGCACTGTCCTGGCTCCCTGAAACATAAAGGATATTTTAAGTTAAGCAGCATTGCGTCAATGAAAAATACTGGGAAAGGAATGCACAAGAAACATCAAAACTTCATTCACTTCTTCCTAATGGCAGCATTGTTTCATGCTACAATTTGATCTGGTTCTTTTTTTGTTATGCACATATTTAATGAATCACATCAGAGCTGTTCAAAATACATTTTTGTCACCATGTCTTCCAGCATGACAGACTCCAATGTAGCAACCTTTGCTGAATCCTGAGTACCACTCTGCATACAGAAAATTATAGACCACTGTTCGTTTCATTCCACCTACTGTACCACCTGTGGTGAAAATAACTAGCAATTTCACTGACTATTATTTCATACTGTATATAACAATATCAATCAAGCTTTCCAAATCAGTTGCCACTGTATATGCAGCTTTTCATGTTTTTTCTTCCTTCAGAAAAGTCCTATATCTGGACTTTAATACTGTTTTACAACCTTCTGGCTACTCTTGAAAACAAGTAGCACAATGACCCAGATTGTAACTTAACCAACAGTGTGCTGCTGGTGTCACAACTGTGACTATAAGGCTCCCAGCTATATGCCTTGTATCATCTGCCGGATTTCGGTTATTTAAGTATTGTGTTTTCATTAGAAATAATGCACAAATAATTAAATAACCCAAACTCGCCAAAGGTGTAGGGAGGCAAAGATCTCAACAATGACCTTTTTTTTTTATTTACCATCCAGGGACATAATCCCTGTTTGGCTGTGCAGCTGGCATGCAACTGAGTCACGCGTCAGCCCTGATTAGAAGCAGCAGTGGTCCGCGGGCCCCATTCCTCTGCCAGAGCCAGGAGTGGAAAAGGCCAGGGCCACCACTTTCAGTCTGTGGATATGACCTTGATGGGGTATGATAGAGAGGAAGCGACACGATTCGCAATGCCACACAATATCTGTAACCTTCCACTTCCCCAGTACGCATGCTGAAGCTATTGAGCTGTGACACATACACACACACACACTATGTCAACTCTGCCCTGTCGTTATTTCAAGCAGTCTCCTCCTTCGTGTCATCCAATCATCCATCTCTCTTTGCATATTGGCTGGTGCTTTGTGCGAGATGTCTTAATTCCAAATATTATTTCCTTTTCATACGCAGCAGCTGCCAGGCTAATGTAAAAGTCACATAAGTGCAGCTTTAAGAGATAATGGCTTAAAGAATTTCAATCATTAAGCTGAATGTGACGTGACATACCATGCAGCTTAATTCTATCAAGAGCAATACAATTATTTGTAATATTCATTTCTAGATTATTAGTAGTATTATGTCAGTTGTTGTTGCGGCAGCGGTGACACCATTTTGTTTTTTAAAATAACTCTACCCAAACCCTTAAGTCTCATTGGAGACAGATGTCTTGTGAGTCAGACCATAGCAACATGAGTGTGGTAAAGATGGCACTGAAGGCACCAAAAATACTGAGTGGTGAGTAAAATCTTGGCAATGACGTAGCCTGTGTCAAAATATAGCTTGTGAGAAATAAAAATAAACATGTGAATTGTACTGAGGCATGACCGAGAGAAAATAAAATGCAGTAAAACAGAAGAACAAGAAAACAAAAGGCCAAGATGCATGACACACCCTGTCACCATAACAACACTATAAGCACAAAAAGTCATGCTCAGCATTGCATAAGTTCATTGTTCATGTTTTGAGCATTGCAAGCCATGACTTCCTTGTTGCCGATGTGGCTTTAATTCAGGAAACCAAACATCTTACTAAAGAATGCAATAGCATTTAAATGAGTCTATCAGCTCCACCAGCAGGGATTTAAGACTGCAGCCACATAGCATGTGGTAATGAGAGAACGTACAACAGACCTGAGACTCAACACGTGTGTGCTGTCCACAAGTGAGGTGCTGAAAGATAGCGTGCAACAGCAGCCAAGCAGAGGTGGTCACCTAATTCAGGTGAACTGGAAACCTGAACTAGCAGTGCTCTTGTCTGTTCTCCGAATACAAAGATTTCAGTTTCCCTACTCAGAAGCCAGTAACAAAATGTATTGTGTGACTGCTGGAGTAGAATTTGCAAAGCAAATTGGTTTACAGGAGGTGCAGGAAGGGCAGCAGTACGTATGCGAGATGTGTAGCGCTGTGGCTCAGAATCCAGGGCACCTCCCCTCTTTTTTTTGTTTGATAAAATAATCTAATTATTTTTACTGCTAGAATCATAGTCACTTCAAGCGACAGCAATGAAGACAGTGAAAAAATAAAACAAACACATCCTTAATTGATAGTACAATATTAAAAACACACCATTTATGCAATTCATCAGCAATAGATTAAGTAAACTGCCTCTCTCTGTTCTTCCACTTATAATATACAGTGTTGTAACTTAGTGAGACGTTTATGCCTTTTTAAAAACATTTTGTATTTTGGAGCATAAGCTTTAATTTGAACCGCACCACCTCCACAGTGGTCAACCCTGCTGAACCTGTGCCATATGATCTGCTATATGGAGGCAGCAGCAGCACCTTCCTATGGGGGCGTGGATACACCAGCTGTAGGTTTTAATAAACATTGTCTTATCCCAGGTAAGAAACCTTTTCTTTTCTAAACTTCCCCCCTGATTTTAAAGGATAATATACGAGCTAAGCTCCCTCTGTTGCAGATGATGTGGCAGCTGCTTGACTCAACTGTTTCCCTCCCTGTGTGTGTCTCTCTCCTTCCTATCTTTAAACTGGACCAATCCTTTGCCACAGAACATGAAATCCCTCTCAATAATAAATAGGCTACCTCAAGCATTTCAGAGACAAGGGCCCTGCATGCTGCATGACTCAAAACCGCCTTAACTTCACTTTTATTTATATAAAAAATTAATACCAAGTCAGCCCGGCATGTGGCGAATCAAACAATGGGTTATGGAGCTCGTTTCGATGTTTCAGTCGGGGCTGCAGCCTTTATTCAAAGGAAAAGCCACCACTGCATGTGCTGTAGCCCAACCACAGGACATGTCTTCCGGCATCCAATTAAGCGACCTCATCCGCAACCGTGTTGAATTTGGAGACCATACCTCTCCTCCACCCACCTCAACTGACTGTAAACACTGATAATAAAGATGGTTGGTTTGAAATCTGATCACCTCTGGCTACATTAAGTGGAATCTCCAAAAGACACCTCGGGAGAAGTGTCAATAAGTGGAGAGCAGCAGCCTAACATCCCCGAATTGTAAATACAAACAATTCCGGACCACTGACATTGACAAACACACACACACACGCACGTCAAGGCTTATCTTGTAGCTTTCTATTGCAGCACGGTTTAAAAGCTAATTACCGCCGCGCATAAGGTCGTTTCTGTGTAGGAGGTGTGCGGTGTAATTTACCTGTGCAACATCCAGCGATCCGACACATGGAGACAGCAGAGAGGGGTTTGATAATTCCAGCCAGGCACAAAAGACGTGGAGGGGGGGGGACGACGACGAAAAATCCTAAATTGAGCAGAGATGAATGCGGCAGATGAATACGCGACCTCTGTCTTCAGAAAGGATCGCCTTCTTGCATCTAGATGCTGGTGTGTCGATGGAGGCAGGCAGGCAGGGAAGCCCGGAGCTCCTCCGCACAGACAAAGATGCTTTCTCTCCTCCGCCGCACCGAGAGCAGCAGCAGCAGCAGAGCCGTCATTCCCCCGACACTTGATGGTAATAGTTTGGTAGGTAGCTTATATGGGTTGAGGGCGCGGTCAGCAGCCGTTGACCAATCCCGCTCCCCATCAAACTAACAGCGTTGCCATGGAGGATTAAACGCCGTTTAACCACAGAGCCGTGACCCGCGGTAGTAAAGCAGGTACGTTTATATCTATATTTACGATCGTGTTGGATCTCGAGCGCAGTAGAGGCATCTTATTTATAAAGTAGGTGACTGGGGACCTACAGTGGTGAGAGAGACACAGGTTCGAGCCCCCACCCTGCACTCCCCTTCGTGCTGCCGAAGTGTCCCTGAGCAACGCAGGATTGCAAGCTTCACCGGCTGCTTGGATGCTGTTCAAAAAACAACAAAAACCTTTCCACGTTTTTGAAGACAGGTCCATTATTCTTTAATGGCTCGTGTTGGCCGTTGTGGAGCGAATTGAAATTTCAACCTGTTCCACAAGGTGTGTCTCCAGGATCTAGAGCTGTTTCTTTGTTTCATAACTCAAGAAACCCACATGCCACCCCCCTTCAGTAGCCTGCCACATTCAGCGTGTCTAATTCATTCTTTAATGGCTCCTGGGATATTTCATACTGATTTTAAGTTTATATTTAGTTTGAAGTTTAGCAAAATCACATCGATTTTATTGGAAACTATAGTTTAGTAACATTCCCCATAATTCCAACAATGGCGTATATCTCTCGTAATCATCCCAGTATAGCAGGTAGGTGATGCACGTGAGACTGTCTTTGGTAGAGCATGACATAAACTGTAATTGTGGTATTATGTTATCTGTAGTGGTCCGTAGTCACAGAGTGATACAAATGCAGAAACCTTAAGTGCTACATCCACCCCCGGGGCTCCCCTATCACAATAATGGCAAAGGGGACAAGGGAATGCTGAGATTAAGAATTAAAGCAAATAAAACATTAATTTAATTTATGTTTTGGATTTTGTGGTTAAAATGATACAAAACGTTTTTCATGTGGGGTGGGAATGTAAAATGGCAATGGGTAAGAATTTGAGGACCAGAAAAATATAGTTTTAAGGCAGGCCCAAACATCCCTTAACATTTATTATTGTTGTAAACTTTAAATTGTTTATGAAGCAAGTAAATGTTATTTACTGTACATAGTACATTTCCTTCACAGAAGCAAGTCAAAAAGCTTTGCACAAATCATCAAATAAGATATAAAGCAGTTAAAATACACAAAAAAAGGAAGGATGGAAACAAACCTTAAAAAGACATTTTCAAGATGAAAATTCTGAAATAAATAGGAGAGAGTACAAGATGTGAGCACAGGGTGAATAAAGGTCTGGTGCTGGAGGACATACACCTTTTAACCTGGTCATGTTGGGAGAATACTGTAAATGTTTTGGATGATTGTTCCAGCTTATTAAGTAAGCTGTTTTTCTATGTTTAGCTTTACTCTGAACTATTAACAGGCCTTTCAGAGGACCAGAGATGACCGGTTCATGTGGTAAAAAAAACCCAGAGATGTACTTTTGTTCTAAGCCATCCAGAAACATTTCAAACATATTATCTTTGGAAAACTCTGATTTTACATTCACTGTCTTATATAAGGTATGTGCAATAAAGGGATGTTGGTGTGTAGGATATGCTGTGAAGTAAATGTAGAATATTTGACTTATCAGTGACAGTTGACTCACACATACAAACCCCTAAAAGCCTGTTAAGGTGAACCGGTATGGGTCTAAGCCTTCCCTGCAAGGGAGATAAAATCAAAGCAATCTTGAATCTGAGGATGACGTATGAATAATGTATGTTCTGAAATGTTTTTGCCTGTGAAACAATTCAGCCTGAGTGAGTAAAGGGGATTGAATACTTTTACAACCACATTTCAGAATCCTCATTGCTAAAAATCATCACTATACCAGTGTTTATAATTTAACATGTATGGGAATTCAGTAATGTATTTTCATTTCATTATGATAGAAAAAACACCTACATAATTGATGTACCAAGTAGAAATATGTCAACATTTGTTTTGTAGCACAAGGGTATAAGCAACATGTCTGAATGACAGTGCATGAATAATTAAAGTAAATGTGTAATTGTACATACTGGTATTAAAGAGAAAATTCTAAATATTATCTGGTAACAAAAATCAAGAAATCAAGAAATTTAGAAAACCAACCTGAAGTTAATTTCTGTAAAAAGCATGTCCACAGAAATCTGCCTGCCAGTCACATAGCAAAGATGGTGCGCTGAAATCCAAACAATGTCCTCATCAGAGGGCTGATTGTTTCAAAACCTCCTCTGAAGAACAGAGTTCATAGACATTTTAGAGGTTAAATGTCCATGGATGGTTTGCTGCTGCTACTTAGCATAGAGGTCGAGTAGTTATGAATTTCCTGTCTTGTCGTCATCTTATCCCTTCAGCTTCTCTCTACAGCCTTTTGCATTTCAATATCTGTACAATGATTCAGCTGTGACTACTGGCTCTGCATTACCATTTGGCAGTGCAGAGTACATGGTTTGTTTAACAGAGAATCTGCAATGTAATTACAGTATATGCTTTTGAATTATACGTTTGAGTTTATTTTCCATTTCAAATGTTTTCTCTCTTAGTTAATTGCTAATAGAGTCTACGAGAGAAAAATAATCAGTGCCAGTTTTGATACTAAAGCTTCTGAACTGCATTAAGCTGTCAACAACTTTTTCACAACAACATTTTTATCATCACACATACAGAAATGTGATTAACACACCTAGCAAAAAGCTCACATCCTGTGATAATGTGGGTATATTTCTCTATTACATGTGACTTTGCATAAACGTGAAACATGTTTCTAGGACACTTCTCTTAATTTAAAAGTGAGGCAGTCTCAGTTTTCCCCCCGCTTTTCTCCCTGCTACCAGTGTGACTCTATGAATAGCAATGTCAGTAAGAGAGTCTGTTGTTCTGTTGGCTGGCCCACCACTTTGGTCAAGACTGAAGTATCTCTGCATCTAATGGATGGATTGTGCAGACATTCATGGTCCCCAGAGGATGAAGCCTAACGACTTTAGTGAGCCCCTGACTTTCCCTCTTGTGCCAACATGATGTTGACATTTTTGGTTTTGAGTGAAATATCTCAACAAACTATTAGATGGATTTTTGTGAAATTTCACAGAGGTGATATTTGTACAATACTTTGGTTTTTGACTAATTACCTGCAAAAATAATACCATTCCCATCAGTCCTAGCTATACATGTTTTTAGTGCTAATTAGCAAACGTTAGCACTCTAACATCCTATGCTAAGATAAGTGCAAAACATCACCATGTAAGAATTTTCATTGGGGGCATATTCATAAATGGTCTTTTGCAGCAGGTCATATGTTGGATTTTCAACAAAAGCTAAAAAAGCACAACTGATATGCAATATAAAATCAATAAATACAAAGAGTATACAAATAGGGCAGAAAAGTGTGTTTTACTTTAATGCACTAAATTATAATCCTGTTTTGTCCCCCAGCTGTTACCTTTTTGTCTATTCCTTTGAGACACAATCATATACTGTGCAATACAAGCTGTTATTGTGAACATCAGTGGTATTTCTGCCCCCACAACACTTTACCAAACAGTTGTGTGTGTATTTTAGTGACCTGTCTAATGCAATTATTGATTTTTGTTCTGGTCTAGAAGAGTGAAGCTCTGCGGCCTCTGCGAGGAAATAGGGGTGTTCAGCTGTTGTGCAGAGATATCCACAATTGCAATAAAATATTGAGCAACATCTGTATTATGAGAAACCCCTCAGGACAAGCATGCATGTTATTGAATGGGCTTTTTGGGATTCAGTAGCAAACTGCAAGTTATTCATTTGATCTGAAGAACACTCGTCCACCAGCTCACAACATTCTTGTGGCTTGTGCAGTTAATCTGATTCACTTTTTTGTGCAGTTTTGCTCAGTCCAATTAAGTAGTTCATTATCAAAATAACTACATACAATAAGTAGAAGTGCGGTGTCAGTAAAGAAGGCCTGAGAGTACCTGACTGACTAAAAGCTAAACTCTGTTTATAGAAATTGCTTTGCAGTAGTGTGTAATATTGATTAATAGGCCAACATGAACTATTGATGAGTAATCAGTTATTTATGTTGATGTTGGATTTGTGAAGAAGACCAGATTTCAAGTAATGCTAAGGTACAGTATCATTCATAGTATAACTACCTTTTTAATCATATGTGTAATAATCAAACAAAATATTGAGCTTTTATTCCATGTTTGTTGAAAAGTTACAATAGTAATAGCGCCGACTCACCCTTTCCTATCATGGTGTTATGTGATAATAATATGACTTCATCATAGACAAATAAAGACAGAAAATCAAATGGCCTTTACTGAAGACATTTTGACATGTCACAGCAGGTGTAAATAATAAAATGAATTACGGCTGAATTCCATTTAGCTACATCAGCTCCAGGGTCCTGCCATTGTGCATGCTGGCTCACTGTCACACTGTCGTGCCTTACTAGGACAGGAACAGATAATGTTTTTAATAACACCTGAGTTATTTTCTTCAAGTCAAAATGTCTGCTGTGAAAAAGAGTAGAACAACATATCTATTATACAATTTTAAAATAATAGAATATAGAAAAATGAATAAAAGGTGTTAGAATCAGCCCTAATGTTCTAAGTTATATTTAAATGTTTTGGTACTGTGTGCTAATGGTAGACTAGAGACGTACTAAAAGGCCCTGCGAACCCACACAGGTGTTTGCAGTTATTCTAGTAGACCTTTACCTCATTAGGTGATGAAGGTGTAGGTTGTCCTACCTTAACAGGTGACTGAGGGAGCTGTCAGTCAAGCATGTTCTGTACTCGCCCACACAGTCCTGAGAAGAGATCTAATTAGGTAAAAGTGAAAACACCTGAGGGTGTAAACTGTGATTCTGCCTTAAATGCTTAGATGCTTAAATGCTTTCCTGCAACTCATCATCTGTTCCCTTCATATCCAATGAACATTTCCCTGCACTTTTATGACAAAAAAAATCTCAAAAGACGCGATGCAAATTCTATGATTATCAAGGGAAAGAATAATTTTTTCTTTGTAAAGGTTAGAAAAAACTGCTAATAATACAAACTGTTGGGTAAGCTTTATGAAATAATCCAATACTTGATTCACTAGCAAGGAACACACCCTCCATATGATATGTTTAAAAGATTTATTGAACAGAGGTACATGTCAAATGTTTGAATATTGCTGATGGTTTGGGGAAGCTTCGTGGGGACGTCCGCCGTGGTACTCGGGTACGACGAACCCCCTTCAGGACCCTACCGAGAGAATAGAGAAAAAAGGGAGAAAAACAGGAAAAAACGAACA
>JAVQJD010084646.1:0-14587 GCA_036023655.1 Nannoperca australis | reverse complement strand
CGACAACGGCAAGGAAAAACTCCCTTTTAACAGGTAGAAACCTCGAGCAGAACCAGGCTCTAGGTGGGCGGTCATCTGCCTCGACCGGTTGGGTTGAAAGAAAAGGGGGGGGGGGGGGGTGGGCAGGAGGGAGAGAGCAGGAGGAAGGAGAACACAAAGCAGTACAGTACAACAGCAATAGCAACACTGGTGGTCGAGCAGGAACACGAGGGCAGCAGGAGCACCCACAGATCCAGACTCCACAGCGCCGGAGGCAGAAATATCTGCAGATATTTGTGCACCAAAATACCAAAGCAATGTCCTTGTATATTTAAACCTACTTGGCAATAATCAGATTTGAGGTTCCTTACCAGATTATCACAGTGCACTTTAGATGATCGGCCAATGACATAACAATACATTTGGACAAACAAGAGATGTTCTGATTGGGTTTCAGGTAGCCTTTGCTGTCCAGTTAAGTGAGAAATTACTTTTGAAACAGAGATGTGGAGATGAAGATCACTGTTCACAATAAGGCTGAAGTTTTGATCAAGTTGTAAAGCCGTGTGTTGAACAGTCACATAAATCAAAAAGCACTTTTAATCCAATAAATCTCTTTGGAAATGATGGCAGCGGTGGTGAGGCCGTTAAAAGGCAGCTCCTTACACTGCAGCCACATGCTGCGTGTTTAAATGGCTGTGGTAATACTCTGCAGCGTGTATTTGTACATGCCTTCATGTGTATCGGTGTATCCAGGCAGCCCTAATGCGGCCTCAAGGCTCGGATCTCTTGAAAGATTCCGAGGACTAAAAGATAGTCTGCGACAAAAACAAAAACAAACTCTAAACCACGCATCATCCCAGTGAAATATGGTAATAATATAGGAGGAAGTTTACATTTTGTAAAAATATGCGTTATTTGTTTTAGCTTTCGTTTATGACTGGCTGAGCCGGCCGTGATGAGGGAGGCCATTTTCTGAAATGTTTCTGGATGTGGACCACAGAGCAGCCAACACCCCTGTCTATCTTTAGAGGAGGGAATCCACCAAAGAACTGTCAGTCCAGCCGCCAAATCCATGACTGCTAAAACTCTCCAGACCCCGAAACACTAACAGCATCGTTCAGAGACATCCACCCGCCCACCACGCACACACACAGGCTCAGACGCTGTAAGATGTGGAGGTATTTGGTAGAAAAGAGTAAATAAATCAGGCGTCTGCATCATCAGCTGGGCTTACGTAGGAGCAGCTCGCTCACTGAACGCTGCACAGAAAAAAGAAACTTTTTTTTCACAATGCTTGCAAAAGGAGCAAAGATTTATCTACTCTGAAAGTTAACTCAATACCTAATTTTTCTTGGCCTCCACCTTTGTTTTTCCAAGTGCTGGGAACTGTGCATAAAAAGGTCAAAGAAATAACGGCTTAAAAAAAAAAACTGGTTGAATTAAATTTGTGAAATACAAAATTACAGCTGCTGAACAAAAAGATTAATGACTCAGGCTACAGGCTTTGTGGATCTCACTGGTGCTGTGCAGTGAAGCACTTCATAAATCACTGCTGTACATACAAGGAATTAATAGGGATGGTGTGTTTTCGTGGAGCCTGATCTGGCCCTGGCCCTAATCTGTTTTTCAAAAGCCACCTTAAACGCCTGCTATTACCTTGCTCTCCTCCTGATCCAAGCACAACTAGGAGGAGGCGAGGTAGTAACTTCTCCCCTCATTATAGTCTGTTTAAGATGAATTAGCACGCGGAGACTGATTCATATCGACTCATTAAATTTCAGTGTGAATGTCACCCTGTCCTGCATGGACCAATTCACAGAGATGTGTTCTTTACCATTCTGTAACCAATCATAGTTCAAAATGTGGTCCATTTTGCTGCAGGGTTTGCACAGATGAAGAGTAGAAGTCATCTGTTGGGCTCACCAGGAGCCTCTTCCCCAAGATAACGTTTGGACAAGCATCATAGATGAAAATGAAAATGTTGAGATAAAATTTGAGATTCATTTAAAACTAACTTTTCCTGCAGATGTCACTGTGAATCACTATTTTCTATGCAACCATCCTCTGCTCCATTTTGCGGCAGGGTTCACAAAGACTAAAAGAAGAACATTTTTGAGCTTTTTTTGAGGCACAAAGTCCATACTGATGTTAAACCTGTTCTCTCCAGGGGCTTCTGGGATCAGCTCACATTAGCTGTAGCAATAGCCCAGACAGAGGGGGGGGGGGGGCACGATGTGTTTTGCCCAGGAGACTGTTAGGGGGATCTCATTGTTTAGCATATTTTATGTTCATTTTGAGAGGAAATTTCCCTTTTTTCTTCTCTTTTTTTATCTGACAGAAAAACAAAGTTCTAATGGCAATTAATCAACAACAAGTGAGTCCTGCCATGTCCAACCCCTTCCAAAACAATTTATAAATCTGTATCCCAGCCCTTTACCAATGCACCTATCAGACTATAACAGTCATAAACGTTATTATTATCCCTCAGTTTTCACTTTGCTTATGTCATCTCATGTGAGATGAAATGAGATGAAATTGAACTATTTTGGAGGAAACGTGGTCATAAAGTGGCTGCATTTCACTTATTAGTAAGGAGGTCACTGGGTGTACACACCACAATGTTCAAGTTCCTAAAAACGCTTGGTTAAGGTTAAACCACTTGGTGGTTTTGGATAAATATATTCATATTATTCAATGATCCACCAAGATAACCATCTGTCCCTAATCTTAAACAAGCATTTGAAATATAACAAGCATGTATAAATATAACCATAAAAACATGAATCATGCTTTTGTTGCAGCGGCCGACACTGGAAGCAGATACTTGTTATTTCCTCATTACGTTGGTCGGGAAATGTAATCTAGACAGCAAATACAAAAGAAACTGATTAAGTGTAAGTTTCCATCAGCTGGTGTGACACAAAAAACAGACTGTAAACAGACAGCTTCAAACAGACTGTAATAAATAACATGGTTAAAAGCTGGTAACTCTTAATGGCATTTCATTGCTTTATGTTGTTCTGTCATAAATTATTGTGTCTCTTCTGTCCACACACACCATGTGGAGCTTTAGACTTTCTCCACTATCCTTTTTCTCTCTTTTATTCTTTTGGTGTTTCTGCCTGGGTTGAGGTGTAACAGAGAGTTGTAGCAATATTCCGATATTCCAGACAACACTGCAGTGGCTATAACAGGTTTATTATTCCCTCAAAAGCTTCAGTGCAGGCTGAACTATTTTAGCAGACAGTTTGAATGTTCTGTTTTGGGGGGGGATTGATTTGGTTAGAATATTTTCATTCACGTTTTGGTGTTACCTTAAAAAATCCAACAATTTGGAGCCGAAAGTACAAAATGTCACATGAGCGTATATATTAGTCATAATTATGTGTTAAGTCAGAAGGTTTTGTACTACAGTTCACATTTAAAACAGCAACAACAAGTGCCATTCATATCTTTAGTAGTGCATCCCAAGCAAATGTAATGAGTAAAACGTGGACCTGTTGGTAATCCAGTCTATGGAATAGAATAGTGTCAAAATAGTAAAAAAAAAAAAAAGTCTCAAATGTCAAATAAAAACAAATTGGAGAAAGAATGAACTTAGTGACGCAAAAGTTTTTTTTTTAATCTCAAAAGCAGAACTTGCAAAAAAAATGCTTTGTGTTCTTGTGTAAACTCTGTCTTTACTTTTCTCTATAGCTCCCTCTGCTTCTCTCACTGATCAGACGTTTGCCCTCACTGTCGGCTTTGCAGTATAAGCAAATCCATATTGAAACTTTCTGAAAAAAAGGATAATTTAAAAATAAAATGTAACCACTCAAAGTGCTATAGATTCCATATAAACCATGCTTAACCCTTAATGAGGATGTGTCAGTAAATCGTGTATTGTCTTCTGAGAACAAAACCATTTATTTATGAAAAAACATATTCAGCCAGATAATAGCTGTGCAGCAGCTCATGTTGCTTTCTTCAGTTTTAATGAAAAGTGTATAAAGATCACGTGTGGTGCAGTGTGTTTGCTGGGTCCACCTCTGGTTAGCGGTGTGGGCTGCTGCGCTGCGCAGTCTGCTCTGATTAGAATGAAGCAGAGACCACAGCGAGGCTGTCAGGCTGCATGCTGCACGCTCTGATACTCAAACACCAGCCAGAAACAAGGCCGAACACCATCATCACTGTCAGGCCACAACTCACAGGACAGAAGCAACCAAGTCTTGGAATGGTGAAACACCAGAACAAGATGATGCCTTTGTTTAGGTACTGATAATAGAACACATTGCTGAGCATATTCCTAAAAAAAGCTCAACTTTTAAAGTGCTAAAGGAAATGCACATCACATTTGGTTTCAGCAAATGAAATGTATGCATTTCGTCAGTAATAGTCATTTGGACTCCATGTAGAGAATTGTGGAAATTGGTATGGCATTAGAGTTTGACCATCAGTTAATTCTACAGTCCCCTACAACTTGTGGAAAATATGAAGATGTCCCCCAGTAAATTATTTTAAAATAAATTTTCTACTTGAAAATATATGTTGACTCCACTTTTGAAAAAATTCACACATAAAAACAACACTTGTTGAGGGGTCTGTTTATGTTTATGCATGTACTAAACTAAGTGGGAATTTGGGAAATAAAGTTAACGGCTCCTGAGATACTTTTTCTTGCAATTGGACTACGTTTCCCAGATTCCACCTCTGTAGCACTGAGTTGCATCTTCAGTGAGTGAGTCTGGTGGCTGGTGACCAGTCCTGACTGTAATTTTGCTCAAACAAAGATAGTTTAGTTTACTCATCGACAGAATAAAAGGTTTAAAATGCCTTTATTCTCTGACACTTTTTGAAGAGAATGAATCATTTGATATATGTTGGTGATATTATCGACGTTGTCTCCAGAAAATATTCTCGAAAAGATTCCATATTTGTGCCCCCCAGGTTCTAATGAAATCTACACCGTTTTTTTACAGCACAGTGACAAAGGCAGAAACTGTAAGGCAACTGGCTGAAGTATTGCTTTTAATGCTGTAGTCCATCCAAACACAGGCTCCACACATCGACACGTGTGCCTGCTGCTGTTCGATGCAGCTAATACAAGTGTAAATAAAAACTTCACTTTGAGTGGAACTCAACAAATACCTGACCTTCAGCTGAAGAAGTCCAATATTATGGCTTTCTTTGTAGGTTCACGTGCTGCTCTAACTGCAGTTTTTCAGCTGACAAAAGTAACAGCGGAGGAAATGTTGAACTGTTTTCATTTGTTTTGGCGTGGGAAATCTGAATCTCTGTCAGCTATAGCAGCTCCAGCTTTAGCTTTTTAAAAGTGACAGAGGTTGTATGAGGACAGGGTCTTCTGAGGAACAGAGAGCAGAAATTAATAATGTCCCTGGTTAGTTTTATTCATGGCGATTTACTGTTTTTAAGCAGAATTGAGCTGCTTTTTAAATAATTAAGTATGTATTTATGTGTATTAATATCCATGTGTTATGCTCTAATGAGGCTTGGCCACATTTTGAAATGTGAATATAATGAAAAATGCCGCAACGCGGTAAGTAATATTCATTGAACACTGAGATGCACAGGTGATTAAAGGTTACTTTATTAAATGCCGATGAGCGTTAGAATCCAGTTAATCTGTTGGTCCATCCACATAAAACTGAACTGATGATCCGGCAGAAAACAATGAAATCTCTAATTTATTATCATTATTATTATTAATTAACGTTTGGATTTTTATTTATCCTGTTAACCATTCTGTTGTATTTTCTAATTTATTTCTGAATATGAAGGTGAGAAATGCTATTTCAAAGCATCTGTTTATTTTTTTGTTGCCTAAACATAAATATATTTGGTCTAAAAATCCTGAAATCAAGCTATAAAAGACCCAATACGTGTCTATTTTTACATTGTAGAATATACGAGATAACGTAAAACCACAAACGGCATGTAACACAATGAAACTGCGACACTCAGACCGGATACTGAAGAAGTGACTTCATTTTGAAAGGACCTCATTTGTTGATTCCCCCTTCGTCTACGTTAATGCAAAGATCTTTTTTATTTCAATACGGATGTAAAACGCAACATTTTGTGGTCATAAATGACATTTTAATGAGGCAGGCATGTTCATTCAGGCCTGTCTCACACATGCTGTAGCCATTTAGTTGCACATTTTTGTCTGTTGTTAATGACAGTAACATACAGTGTCCACTATATTATGCACAGCCCTGCCACAAAGCCCACCTTTACAAAGTCTATAATGTTGCATGTGTGTAAATTCAACTATATTACACAATTAAGGTGGTGTACTGCCTTTTACTGAGAGCGCTTTCTAATTGTCCTCCCATTTTACACGCATGGGTGGGTGCAGAGTATTAGGAACACATGAATATAATGCAGTCCAGTAGAGTAATAAAAGTGGCCTTGATGGCAGAACAGTTGGATTGACTGCAGTAGATTGTAAACGTGCACTTAACAAAGTGAGAACTGACTCACAGAAACCTCCGAAACAGCCGAGGTCCTTCTGTCTCATCCGTTAGTCAGGTTCACTTCTGGCCCACAATGAAGGCTACAGGGATGTTTATTTCCTGCGCACTTCTCGGGTGTTTGTCTTGCACCTGGCGTTTCCTCCTCGCTGTGACCGGAACAGGCCGCAGCTCTGTGCTTCTCCGGCTCTCCTGCAGAGCACGAATAAGTGGCGATGCCCCTTGTTAGTTTTTTACTGAGCTCGGGAGGGTTAATAGTAATACTATTTATATTCACTATGTGCTTTGAGCTGCGTACTGACAGGCGGAGATCATACAGGTTTAAAGCAGAGAGTCTGCAGCCGGCCCGTTGAAACACCGCTCCGACACTAAGGTCAGCTGGCCAGGCCACCGGGGATTCTTCCGGTGCTCGCGATGCGCAGTACGGATTTGATTTGCGATTCTGTACTCACACGTTTCAAAACGACTATTTTAACAACAGCCAGAGTGACATCAGTGCCTCTGCACCTCGAAAAAAATAAGACAACGTGTTGATGAGGTTTCATTTGTATTTTAATGTATACTTGTTGTCGTTTTAAGAAGGGTTTCTTATTTTTGCAAATTAAAATAGCATTAAAAGTCGCATATTCTTAATATAACAGCTCTGAGTGTTGCCTCCTCTGCGGCTGGTTGAGCGCAATGAATGAAGTTACAACGGGAAAAAATACCAGAATTACAACATTTAATATTCATAAAAATGTCACACATAACATTACGATATATTCAGACACGCCAGTCAGTCCACCGGCAGCCACGCCCCCTGGCGTGAGCTACGTTATAATAAAAAAAAACTTAAATTAAATATAAATAGCGGACACAGAATCAATAATAAAATGTAGATATGTACAACTGTGCAACATGGCAACACGTTTCATCACACCACCAGCATGTCCGAGTCCACATCACTTTCCACTATATGTACACACACACACACGCGCGTGGCCGTGTAAGTCGCTTCTATTATCAGCTGTCCGAGTCCACGTCGCTTTTACTCTCCTCGGTTTTCTCTGCGGACGTTTTGGTGGATTTGTTCCATTTCTGAGAGTTCTCTGATTCTTCAGATGAAGACCTTTTCTGCCTCCTCCACTTCGCGCGTCTGTTTTTGAACCAAACCTAAGTGATAAAAAAGCACAATTTCAATATAAGTGTAACTCAGTGTTTTTAACCAGTTCCCACAAAGAATACCAACACATTCACTAACATGGGCCTTTTCTCTTCTTTGTTTTATGACGCGCTACAATTGTATTTGTATAAAACATTTGTTTTACATTGTATGTTTTTTTATATATATTTAGGAATTACATTTCTTTGTTTCAGCCTGACGTCGGACGGTTTTTAATTCGCTTATATTATCCCGCTAAAATAACGTCATTAACATTCCACAGAATTCTGATACTTCGCTTTATTCTCATTATGTGTATTATTGTTATTATTGTTGTTATTATTATTATTATTATTTATTGTGGTTTTACATAGAACATGTCTGGATTTTTTGTTCACATCGGAAAAGGTTGAACCACAGCAAAGCGTATTCTAAATAAATACAGCTCTGCTTATTTATTTAAACTGTCGAAAATCTACAACTGCAATATCAACTATTCGTGATTAGCTGACTAATGTGTTTTTATTTTACAGTAAGCAACGTGAATTTCTCTCTACTTCTTTTTTTATTGAGCTCCATATGACGTTAAATTGTGGAGAGGGGCGAGACAAAAAGCCTAGTTCTCTGTAATGAACTTCTCTGTTATAACTGAAAGTGTATGGTTGATAATAATAATAATAATAATAATAATAATAATAATAATAATAATAATAATAATACTGGCTGTCGACCAGAACGTTTCGCTTGCTGTACTTGATGTAAATGATGCTACCTCTGCTGGAGCTACTGTCTTTGCTGCTCCAACAAACTAAACCGTGACATGAAGCCGTCAGGAAGCTGTTGCGCCTGAGTTGAATGTAAACATATTGACTGGGACGCTGCTGTGTATGAAAAGTCAAAGCGCCTCTGACCTCGACCTTCTCCTCCCGGAGGTGGACCTTGCGGGCCAGCTGCTCCCGCGTGCCGACGTCCGGGTACTTGGTCTCCTGGAAGAGGCCCTCCAGAGCCTCCAGCTGCTCGTCCGTGAAGATGGTGCGGTGCCTCCGCTTCCTGCGGCAGTGCAGCTGGTTGAGGAGCTGCAGCTCAGTCCGCGACAGGCTCCCCATGTTCATGTAGGACATCATCTGGTGCGGGACCGGGGAGATCAGCACCGAGCCCGGGCTGTCGTAGCCTGCATGGCGGAGGGATGGAGAGACACGGGTGAGTTAAAAGGGTTAGAGCAATCAACGTGTGTGTATATATATATATATATATATATACACACACACACACACACACACACACACATATATATACAGAGTGCATGAGTTATGTGGCTAATTGGAAACTGGCTAAGGTTGTGTACGTGCAGATTACAGATGATGCGTAAAATAGCGGAAACCTGAAACTTTGGGATAAACTTTTTATTTTAATGCGCGTGAATATTTGAGTTGCTGATTAAAATAATAACCAACAGTGTCTCTTGCTGTATAAACAGCAGCAGGCCTGCCTTACGTTCTTGCGTAAAGCAAAAATATGGGAACGGGATGCCGGACACTAAACCCGCAACAGCACCGGGGTCACCGACCGAGATCCAGACACCACGCTGCCATGAGAGGTGCATGTCTGGAACTGGTCTCTACGTTCAAACGCACAGATTTCACTTCGTGCGTAAAATAACGTTACATGTCGTTGTTTTACGGAGATTAGACATATTTGTTTAACATATTTAAAGACATCGTCACGACATCCTATCGCCATAGAAAATCACAACTTAAATAAAGTTTAATCTTCGGATTGTGGGGGTCAAAATGACGCCGGGTTCAACGAATACACAGCTGTTTCTAACGCAATGCAAAAGTGCAAAAAATAGCGCATTTTAATTCAAGTTCACGTTCGAATAATAGTCGACGAGAACACGAGCAATCTTGCATTTGAAACAAAGAGGAACTTGTTGACTGGGGAGTTCCAGCTGGTCAAGTTAAAAGCAGGGTTTGGTTGTCCTACCTGCCGGGATGCAGGGGCACGGCTGCGGGCTGAGTCCGGGCACAGAGCCGCAGCACGGCGGACCTCCTCCCGCGCCCTGGACGTGCAGCTGTCCGTAGTAGTAGCCGTTATATCCTATCCTGGTTCCGTTCACGGACTGAACCCCGGGGGGAGAAGGCCCGCACGTGGCCGAGTACAGTCCGTTGTAGTCGGTGTAGATAGAGTCCGCGAGGCCGCCGGACAGCACCACCGGGCCGCTCCGGTGCAGCAGCAGCGGCTCCTTGCAGCTCGGCCGGCCGGACAGGATGCTGTCTATGCTGAACATCCCGGCGGGCATCACAGCGGTGCGCGGCGGCTCGGAAAGGGAAAAGTAAAACACCGGGAAAAGGGAAAACCCGCTTCGGGAAATAAAATGATCTCTGTGCTCCGTGGAAAAAAAGTTTCCCTAAGTCTGCGTCATGGTGACTCTGGAGGCTCTCGGGATGCGGACCGGTGGGTTTGACGGTACAGTTCGGGGGCAGGGCTGCTTTTATACCCCACTGACGTCACGGCGGAGCGGCTGCTCTGGGATCAGCTGCTGCGGGCTCGCGGCGTGGACGCTCAGAGATCTGTGTATTGAGAATTAATTCAATTAAGATAATCCGCACTGTTTGCAGACTTTTGGAAACTCTGTTGCTGGGTCACAGGGGCTCTTCCTACAGAGTAATCCGATTATTTCCTTGTCAGCGAAGGCATCATCATCTATGAAACACATTTACATCAGTATTTACAATAAGCGGGCGGATCGGGCCTTTTCTCATCGGTGTATGAAGTCAGAGTCAAACCTAAAAATAAGGACTTTATCACCAGTGAAAACTCTTTCAATGATATTGGACTAGTGGGGTTAAAGGATTGTTTTAATTGTCAGCAGGTTTAGAAGAGCAGAACAGTTTGTGTTGCTTTTAATTACTGCGAGATATTTTACGGCAGTTCACAAGCCGAGGAGAACTTTGCACGTAAAAATTGTTAAGTAAATGATTTCAAGATGTATTCTATTATTAATTTACCAATATTAACCCCCCCGACAATTCAAGGCCTGCCGACAGGCCTGCACCAAGCTCTGTTCTAGCTCATGTGTTGATGTTGGGACGAAATGTAATGTTGTAAGGCGATGTATGCGAGTCAAGCTCGGATCTGAACACAAACATTATTATGATTCTTTGTAATTCATTTAGTATTAGTAAAAAGTATCCAGGTATGTAGTATTACTAGTACATGTTAATAAAACAACACGTTTGTCTCTCTCTCCATTCCTACAGGAGGAAATGAATATTAACCATACTTCCATGTCAGACAGGAGCCGCAGAGCATTATCTGTATCTGGGGTTCATCTCATTATCCACCCTCCCCTCGCTTCACCGCGGGGAGCAGATCAGCGCGTTTCCTCCCCGACAGCAGCCGCCTCTCTGCGGGTCGACAACGCCGAACATTTCCCCCCTGACCGGGATAAGATAACGACCCATTATCGCCTCCATTCAGCCTGGAAAAAAGAGAACTTATTGCATATTTACACCGCTAATCAACACGGACTGAGTGGTGGTGGAGGTGGGGAGGGGGCGCTGGCTGCTGTGGAGGAACGTGGATTCCCAGTTCAGACCTTAATGGGACTCACTGATTGCATTTAACACTCAATGGGGTCTTAACAAATGCTCGTGTCAGGCTGACAGATAAGTTTGTGATTTGGAAATGTGCCGGTTAGACACGGGACATGATTAGCGGTGTGGACACAGAGCCGCGGCTCTGTTTGACGCGTAACGCGTTAAACAACTGATTTCAATCACCTCTACTTGTTTCCCTGCGCAGAAATATGAATAACATTAAATTGACATTGTGGATAAAATGTATGTTTACCGCATAAACGTCGCGCACTGGTGCATTTATGAAAACACGTTCCTGTACATTTTCTTAGTTGAAAACATGCCACGTATTTAAATTACGGCATACGAGCACTTGTTTCTTTATGTAATAATTTTGCATTCTTTCCAAATTCATTTAAAGATCTTCATTTGCTGGTTTTTCATTTTCGGTCAGCTGCTGCTTTTGGTCGTTATATAGAGATGGGCTCATAATGTTCTGCACTGCACTCTTTGCACAGTCTTTGCATATGATAGAACGGTTGCGTGTAAATGTCTTCTATTCCACTTAAAAAAATGCTGTATATAATATCCGATATAGCAAACGTGGATCATTGTTGCATTAAGAAACATCTAATAGAAGAACCCAGAGCGCGTTTTTTTAAACCTGGTTTTTAGATCTTTAATCAACCTGTGTCCATTATCCTTTTTACACCATACATCTCCATCACTGAGCTGCCTGAGGCAAAAAATCACAACAAATACAGTGTCTTTAAAATGTCAATTATACTTCTTAAGAGAGCATTTTCTAAAATGTTAACTTTAAAGGTTTATTGTCAAACCCACATGTGGCTCAACTTCCTGAAATGTTATTCACAATCCAAACTGCAACATTACACCTTGAGCTCATCCTTTGGTTCATCAGGAACATGTCATTAAATATTACATGTAAAATTTGAAATATTTATAAATCCTGTTACCTCATGCAATGGTTTTCAGTAGAGTTAATGTGCCTTTAAAATGTCTAGTTCAGTGCCTGCATTTCATTTCGGCTTCTTTTTGAGCTTGAAGACTAAATTCTCTAACCTTTTAATCACTTATGTGAGGACAGAAACCAGAGTGACACTCAGGAATTGCCTTTATAGTTTATAGCAATTTTAGCCCTTAGGTCATGGTACATCTATACACATTCTAAACCGGATTTATAGATTTCAATTTTATTTCCTATCTACATTCTAGCTCAAATAATTTACAGGTGGATACAATTTGAATGTGACACATTGTGCGGGTAACAGCATGCATGCATGAACGTGATAGAAGCTCTGCTTGTTGGTGTCTTTTGATATGGAAACATGTTCTTCTTGTTGAAAAGCCTTTTCTGTAATACAGTCACACTGTGATTCCAGCCCAGTGGAGAGTGGGAGAGGAAAAAAAGGGCCATGTGCTGTTATTATTTTCACATTTATTTCTATATTTCTACTTCCAAGTGTCAGTGAAAGGACAGAGTCAAAAGGCATTGCTATAAAACGAAACGTCCATTTGAAAATAAAAGCTGAGGAAAGGCGCAGTGAAGGCAGCACTTATAGGTGAATAGAAGCGTCAATCAGTCTGCAGATGGAGGCTGAAGACTCACAAAGCTACAATAGCAGATGCATCTTTATATATCAGAACCCTGATCTGTAAAACCTGGTTAAACATGGCAAATAAAATAGGGAGACTTGGTAATGTATCCTTCCAAGAGGGGATAAATACATGGTGAAGGCTGTCGAGGCTCTCACACTGAGGCCCTTTTTCATTTGACTTCAGGAGAAAGTAGCATCTGCATAATTTACATAATCACAACCTCAGAAACGTACAAGATATATTATACATAGATAGACAGACACATTGATAGACAGACAGATAGATAGACATATAGACAGATAGATAGATAGATAGATAGATAGATAGATAGATAGATAGATAGATAGATAGATAGATAGATAGATAGATAGACAGATAGACAGATAGATAGATAGATAGATGGATAGATACAGATAGATTGATAGACAGACAGATGTTTATATAAAATTATTGCATTCTATATCATATGTATGACCTTTTTGTAACCTCATAGGGCAGGTATTTGGAGCATGTCAGAGACAGAGGAGAGTGGGTTCTGTTGTAACACTACCTCCAAGCAGAAGTTTGAGAGGTGTCACTCAGCATCTTCATGCTGCATTAAGGTGTCAGTTTGCTTCAAATGAATTGCTCCTCAGATTAAAAAGGTGTCTTAAACATCTTTCTGACGTTGGAATTGCAGTACTGCATTTTTCGAAACTTTCCCAAGCTCTCACAATCATGCTTACTTCCAGTGGTCCTCTGTGGAGGGTAAAGTCACAGACACTTTTGGTTTCTGTAGGTTAGCTGCAAACGTCTTCTTAGAGTTAGCTGCTAACTTGTTCTAGCTGCTTTTTAAATCCTCCAGTGGTGCACCACACACATGACATGCCATCAAAATGTCTAACTCCACTGCCTGCTTAACGGCAGAAGAGCAATGGCTCTATTCCGTATTTGTACATTTTATACAGACTGTGAGTTGGAATAATGGTGCAGCATTCCCGCCTTGAACAGGCTGTATAAAAGAGGCTTATGATGGCAGGCTTTTTACCAGCTTTTATGTGAGGCTATTCAGAACAGACAGAAATACTTTTTACTTCTTGCGTGTTTGGAGCACTCTCCGTACAAACTCGTTTTTTTTAAGCGTGCTCAACCCTTTAAGGCCTCAGGTCATCCAACCTGCCGTCTAACCAAAGAACAAATGTGTATATCTGTTCTGAAATGGTTAAAATGCCCGTGTTTGCATCTGGCCCAAAAGTTCTGCTTGGTGTTGGGATTAGCTACAGCTGACACGGTGGGATCATCAAAAATGCATTACCAATTGGGCAAAATGGGCAACTGCCCTGGGACCCCCCACCCTCATGGGCCCTAAAGACCCAAAGCTATCAGTATGGTAATTACTTACTGTGGTTATTTGATTAACGGCAATTTTTTGGTGCAACAGAAAGTGAAAAATGAACTTAAGGTAGCTCCAGCTATTTGACCTAATTTGGCCCCATTGGCCATTTTTGCCCCGTGGCCCCTTAACAGATTGAGGTGGCCCTATTTAAAAAGCATGTTAAAACGAAACCTGTTCAGACCAAGTAAAATCTTGTAATGTAGAATATTAAATATTTGCAGAGGTAAAAAGAAGTTATAATTCACAGGTTTGAACTTTTTCCAGGAACTTCTCTATGATAAACCAATAAATAAATTTACATTACATTTAGGCATTTAGCTGACGCTTTTATCCAAAGTGACTTCCAAATAAAAGCTTTACATAAAGTGCATAGAACCATGATGGAAAACAACAAGATGTCTCATCAAACTTGTAA